>OU343160.1:149322066-149617066 GCA_910595825.1 Philhelius pedissequus
CTGTCAGTCTGTCAGTCTGTCAGTCTGTCAGTCTGTCAGTCTGTCAGTCTGTCAGTCTGTCAGTCTGTCAGTCTGTCAGTCTGTCAGTCTGTCAGTCTGTCAGTCTGTCAGTCTGTCAGTCTGTCAGTCTGTCAGTCTGTCAGTCTGTCAGTCTGTCAGTCTGTCAGTCTGTCAGTCTGTCAGTCTGTCAGTCTGTCAGTCTGTCAGTCTGTCAGTCTGTCAGTCTGTCAGTCTGTCAGTCTGTCAGTCTGTCAGTCTGTCAGTCTGTCAGTCTGTCAGTCTGTCAGTCTGTCAGTCTGTCAGTCTGTCAGTCTGTCAGTCTGTCAGTCTGTCAGTCTGTCAGTCTGTCAGTCTGTCAGTCTGTCAGTCTGTCAGTCTGTCAGTCTGTCAGTCTGTCAGTCTGTCAGTCTGTCAGTCTGTCAGTCTGTCAGTCTGTCAGTCTGTCAGTCTGTCAGTCTGTCAGTCTGTCAGTCTGTCAGTCTGTCAGTCTGTCAGTCTGTCAGTCTGTCAGTCTGTCAGTCTGTCAGTCTGTCAGTCTGTCAGTCTGTCAGTCTGTCAGTCTGTCAGTCTGTCAGTCTGTCAGTCTGTCAGTCTGTCAGTCTGTCAGTCTGTCAGTCTGTCAGTCTGTCAGTCTGTCAGTCTGTCAGTCTGTCAGTCTGTCAGTCTGTCAGTCTGTCAGTCTGTCAGTCTGTCAGTCTGTCAGTCTGTCAGTCTGTCAGTCTGTCAGTCTGTCAGTCTGTCAGTCTGTCAGTCTGTCAGTCTGTCAGTCTGTCAGTCTGTCAGTCTGTCAGTCTGTCAGTCTGTCAGTCTGTCAGTCTGTCAGTCTGTCAGTCTGTCAGTCTGTCAGTCTGTCAGTCTGTCAGTCTGTCAGTCTGTCAGTCTGTCAGTCTGTCAGTCTGTCAGTCTGTCAGTCTGTCAGTCTGTCAGTCTGTCAGTCTGTCAGTCTGTCAGTCTGTCAGTCTGTCAGTCTGTCAGTCTGTCAGTCTGTCAGTCTGTCAGTCTGTCAGTCTGTCAGTCTGTCAGTCTGTCAGTCTGTCAGTCTGTCAGTCTGTCAGTCTGTCAGTCTGTCAGTCTGTCAGTCTGTCAGTCTGTCAGTCTGTCAGTCTGTCAGTCTGTCAGTCTGTCAGTCTGTCAGTCTGTCAGTCTGTCAGTCTGTCAGTCTGTCAGTCTGTCAGTCTGTCAGTCTGTCAGTCTGTCAGTCTGTCAGTCTGTCAGTCTGTCAGTCTGTCAGTCTGTCAGTCTGTCAGTCTGTCAGTCTGTCAGTCTGTCAGTCTGTCAGTCTGTCAGTCTGTCAGTCTGTCAGTCTGTCAGTCTGTCAGTCTGTCAGTCTGTCAGTCTGTCAGTCTGTCAGTCTGTCAGTCTGTCAGTCTGTCAGTCTGTCAGTCTGTCAGTCTGTCAGTCTGTCAGTCTGTCAGTCTGTCAGTCTGTCAGTCTGTCAGTCTGTCAGTCTGTCAGTCTGTCAGTCTGTCAGTCTGTCAGTCTGTCAGTCTGTCAGTCTGTCAGTCTGTCAGTCTGTCAGTCTGTCAGTCTGTCAGTCTGTCAGTCTGTCAGTCTGTCAGTCTGTCAGTCTGTCAGTCTGTCAGTCTGTCAGTCTGTCAGTCTGTCAGTCTGTCAGTCTGTCAGTCTGTCAGTCTGTCAGTCTGTCAGTCTGTCAGTCTGTCAGTCTGTCAGTCTGTCAGTCTGTCAGTCTGTCAGTCTGTCAGTCTGTCAGTCTGTCAGTCTGTCAGTCTGTCAGTCTGTCAGTCTGTCAGTCTGTCAGTCTGTCAGTCTGTCAGTCTGTCAGTCTGTCAGTCTGTCAGTCTGTCAGTCTGTCAGTCTGTCAGTCTGTCAGTCTGTCAGTCTGTCAGTCTGTCAGTCTGTCAGTCTGTCAGTCTGTCAGTCTGTCAGTCTGTCAGTCTGTCAGTCTGTCAGTCTGTCAGTCTGTCAGTCTGTCAGTCTGTCAGTCTGTCAGTCTGTCAGTCTGTCAGTCTGTCAGTCTGTCAGTCTGTCAGTCTGTCAGTCTGTCAGTCTGTCAGTCTGTCAGTCTGTCAGTCTGTCAGTCTGTCAGTCTGTCAGTCTGTCAGTCTGTCAGTCTGTCAGTCTGTCAGTCTGTCAGTCTGTCAGTCTGTCAGTCTGTCAGTCTGTCAGTCTGTCAGTCTGTCAGTCTGTCAGTCTGTCAGTCTGTCAGTCTGTCAGTCTGTCAGTCTGTCAGTCTGTCAGTCTGTCAGTCTGTCAGTCTGTCAGTCTGTCAGTCTGTCAGTCTGTCAGTCTGTCAGTCTGTCAGTCTGTCAGTCTGTCAGTCTGTCAGTCTGTCAGTCTGTCAGTCTGTCAGTCTGTCAGTCTGTCAGTCTGTCAGTCTGTCAGTCTGTCAGTCTGTCAGTCTGTCAGTCTGTCAGTCTGTCAGTCTGTCAGTCTGTCAGTCTGTCAGTCTGTCAGTCTGTCAGTCTGTCAGTCTGTCAGTCTGTCAGTCTGTCAGTCTGTCAGTCTGTCAGTCTGTCAGTCTGTCAGTCTGTCAGTCTGTCAGTCTGTCAGTCTGTCAGTCTGTCAGTCTGTCAGTCTGTCAGTCTGTCAGTCTGTCAGTCTGTCAGTCTGTCAGTCTGTCAGTCTGTCAGTCTGTCAGTCTGTCAGTCTGTCAGTCTGTCAGTCTGTCAGTCTGTCAGTCTGTCAGTCTGTCAGTCTGTCAGTCTGTCAGTCTGTCAGTCTGTCAGTCTGTCAGTCTGTCAGTCTGTCAGTCTGTCAGTCTGTCAGTCTGTCAGTCTGTCAGTCTGTCAGTCTGTCAGTCTGTCAGTCTGTCAGTCTGTCAGTCTGTCAGTCTGTCAGTCTGTCAGTCTGTCAGTCTGTCAGTCTGTCAGTCTGTCAGTCTGTCAGTCTGTCAGTCTGTCAGTCTGTCAGTCTGTCAGTCTGTCAGTCTGTCAGTCTGTCAGTCTGTCAGTCTGTCAGTCTGTCAGTCTGTCAGTCTGTCAGTCTGTCAGTCTGTCAGTCTGTCAGTCTGTCAGTCTGTCAGTCTGTCAGTCTGTCAGTCTGTCAGTCTGTCAGTCTGTCAGTCTGTCAGTCTGTCAGTCTGTCAGTCTGTCAGTCTGTCAGTCTGTCAGTCTGTCAGTCTGTCAGTCTGTCAGTCTGTCAGTCTGTCAGTCTGTCAGTCTGTCAGTCTGTCAGTCTGTCAGTCTGTCAGTCTGTCAGTCTGTCAGTCTGTCAGTCTGTCAGTCTGTCAGTCTGTCAGTCTGTCAGTCTGTCAGTCTGTCAGTCTGTCAGTCTGTCAGTCTGTCAGTCTGTCAGTCTGTCAGTCTGTCAGTCTGTCAGTCTGTCAGTCTGTCAGTCTGTCAGTCTGTCAGTCTGTCAGTCTGTCAGTCTGTCAGTCTGTCAGTCTGTCAGTCTGTCAGTCTGTCAGTCTGTCAGTCTGTCAGTCTGTCAGTCTGTCAGTCTGTCAGTCTGTCAGTCTGTCAGTCTGTCAGTCTGTCAGTCTGTCAGTCTGTCAGTCTGTCAGTCTGTCAGTCTGTCAGTCTGTCAGTCTGTCAGTCTGTCAGTCTGTCAGTCTGTCAGTCTGTCAGTCTGTCAGTCTGTCAGTCTGTCAGTCTGTCAGTCTGTCAGTCTGTCAGTCTGTCAGTCTGTCAGTCTGTCAGTCTGTCAGTCTGTCAGTCTGTCAGTCTGTCAGTCTGTCAGTCTGTCAGTCTGTCAGTCTGTCAGTCTGTCAGTCTGTCAGTCTGTCAGTCTGTCAGTCTGTCAGTCTGTCAGTCTGTCAGTCTGTCAGTCTGTCAGTCTGTCAGTCTGTCAGTCTGTCAGTCTGTCAGTCTGTCAGTCTGTCAGTCTGTCAGTCTGTCAGTCTGTCAGTCTGTCAGTCTGTCAGTCTGTCAGTCTGTCAGTCTGTCAGTCTGTCAGTCTGTCAGTCTGTCAGTCTGTCAGTCTGTCAGTCTGTCAGTCTGTCAGTCTGTCAGTCTGTCAGTCTGTCAGTCTGTCAGTCTGTCAGTCTGTCAGTCTGTCAGTCTGTCAGTCTGTCAGTCTGTCAGTCTGTCAGTCTGTCAGTCTGTCAGTCTGTCAGTCTGTCAGTCTGTCAGTCTGTCAGTCTGTCAGTCTGTCAGTCTGTCAGTCTGTCAGTCTGTCAGTCTGTCAGTCTGTCAGTCTGTCAGTCTGTCAGTCTGTCAGTCTGTCAGTCTGTCAGTCTGTCAGTCTGTCAGTCTGTCAGTCTGTCAGTCTGTCAGTCTGTCAGTCTGTCAGTCTGTCAGTCTGTCAGTCTGTCAGTCTGTCAGTCTGTCAGTCTGTCAGTCTGTCAGTCTGTCAGTCTGTCAGTCTGTCAGTCTGTCAGTCTGTCAGTCTGTCAGTCTGTCAGTCTGTCAGTCTGTCAGTCTGTCAGTCTGTCAGTCTGTCAGTCTGTCAGTCTGTCAGTCTGTCAGTCTGTCAGTCTGTCAGTCTGTCAGTCTGTCAGTCTGTCAGTCTGTCAGTCTGTCAGTCTGTCAGTCTGTCAGTCTGTCAGTCTGTCAGTCTGTCAGTCTGTCAGTCTGTCAGTCTGTCAGTCTGTCAGTCTGTCAGTCTGTCAGTCTGTCAGTCTGTCAGTCTGTCAGTCTGTCAGTCTGTCAGTCTGTCAGTCTGTCAGTCTGTCAGTCTGTCAGTCTGTCAGTCTGTCAGTCTGTCAGTCTGTCAGTCTGTCAGTCTGTCAGTCTGTCAGTCTGTCAGTCTGTCAGTCTGTCAGTCTGTCAGTCTGTCAGTCTGTCAGTCTGTCAGTCTGTCAGTCTGTCAGTCTGTCAGTCTGTCAGTCTGTCAGTCTGTCAGTCTGTCAGTCTGTCAGTCTGTCAGTCTGTCAGTCTGTCAGTCTGTCAGTCTGTCAGTCTGTCAGTCTGTCAGTCTGTCAGTCTGTCAGTCTGTCAGTCTGTCAGTCTGTCAGTCTGTCAGTCTGTCAGTCTGTCAGTCTGTCAGTCTGTCAGTCTGTCAGTCTGTCAGTCTGTCAGTCTGTCAGTCTGTCAGTCTGTCAGTCTGTCAGTCTGTCAGTCTGTCAGTCTGTCAGTCTGTCAGTCTGTCAGTCTGTCAGTCTTTCAGTCTGTCAGTCTGTCAGTCTGTCAGTCTGTCAGTCTGTCAGTCTGTCAGTCTGTCAGACAGAACGACTGGCAGACTGACAGACTGCCCGACTGGCAGACTCACAGACTGACAGTCAGACATACAGACTGACAGTCAGACATACAGACGGACAGAATTTTCATTTTAAATTATTTTATCGAAAGTTCTTGAATTATACTAATTAAAACTTTTAAATATTAATTTGTATGATTTTCATTTTTTTTAACTTTGGGTGGCAAATTATAATTTGCCTAGGGCGGCAAAAGTCCGAGGTTCGGCACAGCATATTATATTGTATGTAGGCACATATTACCCTCCTAATTTACATAATTAAAATCCATTTAAATATACATGGTTTAATATGGTGCTTGAAAAAACGTATTTAAAATTAGCATGATTTTAGTAAAATACTTTAACCTTTTAGCAATCTATTAAGTAGTATCATGCTTATACCTAATAATATTTCATATCGATTTTTTTGTTTGTAACTTACCTTTTCCTTGAGTTCCTTAAGCTGTTTTTGGACATGGTAAATCCATCCGTAAGTAACATCTTCAAGTTGAATTTGTGTAAATGAACTTAATTGTGAACTTTTAGTGTCAACTGCAATTTTCTTCTTTGATTCTTCAAATTCAATGTCTTCTTGCCCAGGTGCATTATAAGCAGTTGGTAGATTAAAAGCCCAAACAATATGGGCAATGGTCCAGTTCACTTCCGAACATAATTCATTCACCCACCTCAACAGATTGGAGTTATATAAAGATTTTCTTTTAAAGGCGCTGTTCTTTTGTTTATGATATTCTAAGGCTTTTATATGTGTAGTAGCCAGAAGTTTTTCCCAGCGTTCAGATATTGAGAGCTTCTCAACTACTAATTCTGTGTATAAAGGAATTTGTTATATTGTGTTTTTTTTTAAGTTTAAAATCGAATCGAATATATATTTAACTATTTTAATGATGATGTGCAAATTCCAATAGTCTTATAACTAATAAAACTATAACAACTATAACAAAGAACGATTTTTTTCAAAGATCAGTTTTTGAGCATCATAACATGACAACCATTAAAAAGAACATAACAAATAAAAGGCTTTACCACAGATTGGAATAAAATTTTATAAATATACATAAAATTCAATGATACAAATATGAATATCAATACATATAGGTAGCAGGTAGGTAGGTATGGATGTACATACAAAATATACAAATACGAGTTGTAAAAAAAAATTTACAATTATTTTAGAATGTGTACTTCTAGTTCTAATTTAAAAATAAGATCCAATAAGCAAACAGCATAATATTTCAAGTTTCATGGTTGAATTTTTGTTCGGATGTTGAATATGCATTCGTGAGTATAGGGATGGGCATTTTTATCCATAAATTAAAATCATTACTATTATCTAATCCGCTTTTATAATACATCAAAACGACTAATGTAGGGAGCATTTTTTGAAGAGAAGGAATATACTACTCGTATTTATTGCCAAAAAAACTCGGTATCTTATATTTTTGTTTTTTACTTATAAACTAAACCTAAAGATAGACTAAAAATAATTAAAACTAGATACATCTAACTTATACTAACATAGCCACACAAAAAATAGTCTAACGGGGTGAAATCACATGATCTTGGTGGCCAATTGACTGCGCCAAAACGTGATATCAACTGCTCACCAAATTCGCCTCTCAATTGATGCATGGTTTCGCGTGCAGTGTGGCATGTGGCACCGTCCTGTTGAAACCACATGTCGACCGAGTTCAATTCTGGCATTTTCGGCAAAAAAAAAATCTGTTATCATCGAACGGTACCTTTCTCCATTGACCGTAACCCTGCGGCCTTCATCGTCCTTGAAGAAGTACGGCCCAATGATGCCGCCTGCCCATAAACCGCACCAAACAGTGCATTTTTCGGGATGCATTGGTAGCTGCTGAATTGCCTCTGGCTGCTCTTCACTCCAAATACGGCAATTCTGCTTATTCATGTATCCATTTAGCCAAAAATGAGCCTCGTCGCTGAAACGGACGTAGCTTGCGAAACACATTTTTCACAGAGCACGAATTTTGAATGTTCGTGGAATTTGTCATGTGTGATCTGTCAAAAATATAAACGTCAAAAACCAAGTAGCAAAAAAATCACCCGTTACTAACTAAAAATAACGTAAACTACTTAAAATACCTAATAATACCCAAAACCACTTAAAACTACTTAAAAACTAGAACAGCTACAGCAGCATTTTTTTCGTTTTTTAAATTTTAGTTTTTGTTTATTTTTTATATGCATGCAGACACACAACAACATGCAACCCACACATACATGTACATATGCACATACATGCATATTTAGCCACTTAACCGCGCACTCTCAAAATATTCATTATTGGGGTAGTAAGCCCCAAAAATTAAGGTGTTGGTTGAAGACATCGCTCTTGCAGTGTGACCCCGAATCAGCTTGAACAAAAAATTATCTATTCTGTTTATGTTGGCTCCGTTGTATAGAACGTGGTTGGAATAATATCTTGTGTACTCCAACTCTGGTGCATGTCATAAAGCATATACAATAGAGGTTTACTTACACCTAGTTTGGTTAGCTTTAGATAGAGACCTTCTAACCATACGGTGTCGAAGGCCTTCTCCAAATCAACCAGACAGGCACCCGTACACTGCTTTTTCGTTTTGTTACATTGGATATCAGAAACGAGTTTAGCCGCGGCATGAATTGTGTCATGTCCCGCCTTAAAACCGAACTGATTATCCGGGATGATATTTTTGTCCTCCGCCCACTTAAACACGGCACTATTAAAAACCTTTTCAAATACTTTGCTGATACTTGGAAGAAGACTTATCGACCGGAGATTCGCCGGATTGGAGTTGTCCTTTCCCTTTTTTTGGAGAGGGTGCACCACAGCTGTCTTCCACCGCACTGGATAATATCAGCGCGTTGTTAAACAGTGTTGTATAAATGTCAACTGCTTCTTGAGGCAAATGTCGTAGTACAACGTTGGATATACCATCGAATCCTGCTGACTCCATTTTCTTTAATGAATCGAAGATTAGCTGGGGCTCATTCTTCGAAATGAACAGGGGACTGGGCCCATTTCGGTCGGCGATTATGGCGTTTGCCAAATCTTCATCATTAAACCCGGTAAAACTAAGGTTCTCAGATCGCCATTCGGTTATATCGTTCCGGTTAGGTAATATTAAATAAAAATGAATTAAAAAAAAAAAGGAATATACTCTTGAAGATTTTTCAAATTTCCGTGAAATATCAATTTAGTATTCTATTGTAAGCCAAGTTGTTTGCAAGATACGAAATGAAAAAGCAAACATTTTTAAAAATCGACTTAAATTTAATATGAATTGGTCGAAAACTTTGGAAAAAACCTTCGCGATGTCGGTATTAGTATTGATGAGTTAAATAAACAATTTCTTATATTTTCCAGTGAACCTTTAACCAATTTTTATGAATTATTCATTGAAGAAGTGGTTCATTCTTTTGCCAACGAATCTGATTTTGAATTCGCTGGAATTGATGCCAAAAACGTGGTTAAAAGCTTCATATTCGTTAAGAGATGGCAATGGCGCAGTGGATATAGTACTTGACTGCTATTTTAGTTGTGTGGTTCGATCCCCACGCTAGGCAGCATTCTTTTCTATACCTCCGTGTGTTAAAATAAGATAGTATATATCTAATTCTCAAATCCAATGTGCCAACATATTTCTTTCCTATCTTTCTATTCCGTCTAACTAGTGGCGTGCAATTCACGTTGCATTTAAAATGCCTTAGGTCTTACAGGCATATAGTTAAAATTATTATTATTGTTATTAGTAGTTGATGATAACATATCATATTTTTATAAAAGCTTGAGTTCAACTGATTTTGACCAACACAACATACCTATTCAATTCTATACTCGCAACTGGTATCTTCCGAAAGCTTTTAAAGCGAGCCAAGATAGTTCAAAGATAAATATATATATATAAAGATAAATATATAGTTATTTTAACGGATCAAATATGGTGACACCTATTTAATAATATGGTAATATAATGGAAATATTCCAATTTATCGAAAATGGGTCGATCATTGGTTTGGAACAAAGCATTCAGTTGCTTGCTTGGACAGAGACCTGGGAGAATATATTCCCAATGTTACTGAGGGAAATAGAAGAGGAAATGTTTGTTAAGTTCGTTGAATCCCGAGTATACTATATAAGAAATTGGATTTTGACATATGCGATAAATTGAAATGTCATTTTGGCATTTCGAAAACAAAACAAATAATTTTTTATTTTTTGTTTTTTATTTATTTATGTGTTTAAAATTGTGTGGTGTCGTTAAGATCATTATGTGCGTAAGGCACAACAAGAGAATCGGTGCATTCTCTCCCGCGATTCTCATTATATACATTTTAGCAGCAAACATCCTCCGAAAAGCCTTTGTATGGAGATGCCCGCCCAGCAAACATTTATCTGAAGGTTCAGATTCTAATCACCAAAAATGAAGAATAATATTCAGGAAACCTTCAGTTTTTTTAATGAATTATGAATATATACAAAGATCCTACAAATTCTTACCAGAGAGACACAAAGAGATATGTATTCTCTGTCAAAAAAAACAACACTCAGATTTTGTTGTTGGATCCTTCATATGGAGATCCTTTTTTGTTCATCCTTTTATTTTTTTTTTACCAAGGGGTAATGATGACGGGTCATTGTAATGACAAAAGTTTGGTTTGCATAGTCGATTATCAGTTCGGAAAAGTTTTTCGAAAGATCGGTTTAGATAGGTATATAACCACCAGCTTGTGTTTTAATAGTAAATGTGTACCTACTTACTTAACAAAAAATATATATAAAAAAGCAAATGATAAAACATAAAGGTATGTAAAAAATTGTGTTAAATTTTCTTAGAAATATAAAAATCACTTCTTTAATTATAGCATCGTGTAACAATTAAGAAATCCTGGAAGCTATAAAAGCCAAACAAGAGGCAAATCAAAAAATGTTCCAGAGGCTCACCGATGAAATATTCAATCATAAATGAATCAGAGATAATGAATTCACTTATGATGCCATTTGAATCCTTTTACCTGGGCTCTTAGACACCGATGTGAATCATTTTTATGATTGGTTTATGATCTGAAAATTCTGCATTTAAATGAACGTATATAACCGTTCCATATATTCCTTTAAATGATTCTTTTCTGAATCGTAAAAACGATTCCTGTACGATTAATTAAAGTGAAGGTATATACTTAGAAATCCTTCACTTAATTGAATTTTATTGGAATTATTTTTATGATTTAGAAAAGATTCAGGTATTAATCATTTAAATGAATATAAGGATCTCTTATATACGTTCATTTAAATGACGAATTTTCAGATCATAAATGAATCATCACAATGATTCAAATTGGTGTCCAAGAGCCCAGGTAAAAGGATTCAAATTGCATCAAAAGTGAATTCATTATTTCTGATTCATTTATGATTGAATATTTCATCGGTGAAAAAAAAATGCATACACAGAGGAGTACACAAATCTATTGAAACCATTGCTAGAGATGTATTCATCGACTGTTTCAGAGAATACTAGTGGTCAATCGAGTTCGCTTTCATCGTGCTTTCAGCGAAACAAAAAGGTCACATCTGAGACTATACTTAAAAGACGAGTATTCATCATTCAGAAAACTACCCACCATCAACAGCAACAATATCAAACATCCACAATAACTCCAACGAAAAGCAGCAACAATCACCAATAACAAATAAATTGCGGGCGAAAAACTCCAATGTTCCTGAAAAGCCAGTTCCAACGAAGAGAAGCACCAGGAAAACGGAAAAGAAAAACAACAGCCCATCGAGTAAAGAAAATGAACCAGAGTCCATCGAATCCAATTGCATCGCCAACATCAAGTGATTTGTCTTCATTGTCATCCAGTGAGAGTGAGGACGAGGCAAATATTCCTTCAAAAGCTCCTAAAAACTAGAGAAGATCAAATTTCGCCGCCAAAAAAACTGTCGAAAAAATGTTAACATCAAGTAAGAATTCAGGTCTTAAGATCCTCCGAGCAAATGTCTTCACCTCGGCTAGTCACGTCAATACAAGGAACTCGGGAAAAAGTATCGATAAAACAATATGAAAATGATGCGCAAACGTTTGTCTTTGCAAAGTGTTCGAAGCCAAAGGAACCATTGTTACCTTCACCGAAAAAAAACCACATCAACTGCAGTAACGCAACCAAATGTCAGTAAAATTCCAGTGAATATAGCCTTGCGTTCAAATAAATCAAACTTAAGAAAATCGAATACTCTGACGACTGATTCTGGGACGAGTATGAGTCCATCCAGCAGTATATCGAACATAGAATCAGATAATGAGATAAATCATGGGGAAATGCATATGCGAAAAAAGCAACACAACCCAAAGCAATACAGCAGCAGCAGCAACAGCAGCAGCAGGGCAATTCTTCTTCATCACTAGCCGCGCAAAAATAAAGGACTCTATCTAGGATAGCAAGAAGTACAACATGCACAATAGCTCCGAGGGCAATGTTGAGCAAAAGAAACATTTGACGTCCGCACAAACTCCTTCCACATTTTCAGTTCATTTATTACTAAATTATAAACTTTTATATTTTTCTCCCTTTCTTTTTCAGTTGGAATGATATTTATATATATTTAATTTTTCTGCATCCAAATTTGTTTTTTGTTGGTAAAACTAAAAAAATAAAAAAATCAGTAAAAAGGCATTTTACACCAATAATAATAATTAGTTCTCGAAAACGAAACAGCCTGTTTAGAATAAATTTTGTACGCGCCTGAAAAAGTTGTTAACGTATTATAGATACATATATATATATATAAATAATTATACCCCAATTGTAGGTAGTATAATAAATAAGTGGTTTCTTTAACTATTCTTTTTTCTCTTCCTCTCTTGCACTGCATTAAGCACAAAACAATATATGTATGTATATATCGTAAACAACAGGCAACCTGCTTCGCAATGTTAGACACCCAAAGAAAGTTCTCCAGTTAGAAGAAAAAGAGAGTCACCAGCTAGACTACCATTATTCAAAGACAGACGAAGGTTTCCTCCTCAAAACTCTATAATATAAATGGGTAAGAAAACGATCTCAAGATGACAGAGAGCGAAGACATTAACCACAAAGGAAAGAACAAAGACGAATTCCTGATAGTTCCTCGACTCGATATGAACAAGAAAGGCTTCCTAATATTGATGATTCGACAAGATCAAAGAAACAAAAACGAGAACCTGAAATGGTAATGACAAGCGCGTGTAGGTGTCGATGACTGGAGGTTAAAAATAGAAAAGTAGAATATGCCTCCAGAAAGTCCTGAGAAAAATTCCAAAAATTCATCCTCCTCATCATTAGGTTCTTCAACTTCATCTTCATCATCCTGCTCTTCTTCATCTAAAAAGACCAGTAACCAATAATCCAAGAAGAAACTCTAATAAATCAAAAAAAAAAAAACGAAACTCAATATTAATAGGGGCATTGTTGATAGTTTGTTTCTATAATATTATTTTTAAATTTTAATAAACATTTGAGTAAAACTAGTGTGATAAAACATTGTGTTCCCTGTGTTCTTTATCCTTTTTCTTTTCTTTTTTAGTCGCACCGGTTGTTGTTGAGCTTGCATTATCGGTGGTTGTGGATGATTCTTTTGATTTCTTTGGCGACTCCAAATTTTCGTTCGAAGTTGAGTTGCTTTCAATTGCGGGTTTTTTGGATTTACGAGCTTTCTCAAAGTCGGGAATATCCAGATCAATGTTTAATGTTCGGTGTGGATCATCGGGATCAAATTTGTCTTTGTCTTCACTGTCGGAAAGAGCAACACCCTCTGGCATGTCCAATGTTTTGTTTACCAGTGGCAAATATTTTGCATCATCTTCCGACTCCGAAGTAGTATAGGCAACTTCATTGTTTTGATTTTTTGCTCTTTTTGGACTTTTTATGTTTTTTCTTTTGCTTTATTAGTTTGTTTTCCTCTTCTTAGTACCTGTCAGAACGCTTAATAGAAAGCACTTGCAGTGGAACGTCTAGTGACAATTCAGTAATTGGAATTTCATCAATATTAATGTATGCATCTACATTATTATTCGTACTATTTAAATCGGTCTTCTTGTTATCATTGGATTTTAAATAGTGTGGATTATTACTTTGTTCCAATAGCCGTTGTTGCCGTTGTTGCCGATGTTTTTCAAGCTGTTCAGGAGTCAAATCATAAGTTTTACGCCACCTGTTAGTTTCACCATCATGATTTTTTGTTATTGCTGCAGAAAGTTCCTCTTTCTCATCATCACTTGATGAACTACTTTCCTTTTCGGAGGGTGGATTTATCCATTCATCGAAATCCAGTCCATCGGGCAGGGGAACTTTAGGTTGTGCTTTCGGTGCCACAGGAATAAATTCACCAGCAAATAACAGTGCCATTTCTTGAACGATTTCTATAGCTAACGCTGGAATGATAGGAACTGCAAGCTTTTTCGCTAAATTATTATCGACTACCCAATCATGGGTTACTGTTGCGGACCACTAATAATATCTTTTGTAGTAGCGGCGCTGCTTGTCGTAGTGTGATTATGATTGGTGTTATTTTTGTTGGAAGGATGTGTCTTTTCAAATTGGGAGCGTAGCATTCTGATAAGAACAAATGCGGGGTTTGCATGTTCTTGAACTTCAATATCATTCGAACTCGAAAAATGTTGAAGTTTGGCAAAAACATGATCACAAAGTCTGACAATTCCATCAATGTCTTGGTCCTCCAAGCATGTTGTAATCAGTTTTGTGAATATTTTGATTACATTTTGCACAAAAACAGCCTTTATATGGCCCGGCACTTGCCGTGGTCGCAGCAAAATATTTAGTGTACCTTCTGCATCATTAAGTTCACTTGAAAATTCTCCAACAATGAATGCGGCTGTATACAACACTTCATACATTGAATCACTTTGCGATGAAACTGGAAATGTATCTACAAGACTACTCATTTCATTAACTTCCTTCCATATGTCCAAGAAGCCTTTTTACAATTTCCAGGAGATTCTTTTTTGAGACCATTCCATATAAAAGATCAAGGGCTCGCAATCTAATTGACTCATCTTTATCGTCCAAGCACGGCAAAATCAAATCCTTATGCGACTGTACACTTTTTGGATGTATCTTGAGAATTTTCGACATTGCCAGGAGTCCTAAGTATTTTAAATTTTGATCAGAATCTTCGATTAGTATGCGTAGTTTCTGGACACACAATTGTATTGAGGCACTATGATTTAGCATACCGCTGCTTATATAGGTCCGCCAAATAACTTTTTTTTTTTAAATGGGCGCAAAACATCGAGTGTAGCTTCGGCTATGTGGCACGTAGCGCCGTCCTGTTGAAACCAAATATTGCCAATATCCTCCTCTTCAATTTTTGTGAACAAAAATTCGTTCAACATGGCCCGATAACGATCGCCATTGACTGTAACGGCCACTCCTTGCTCATTTTCGAATTATGCCTCTGGACTAAAATCCGCACCAAACAATGACTCGTTTTGGGTGTATCGGCTTTTCAATGTATGCGTGCGGGTTTTCTGTGCCTCAAATGCGACAATTTTGCTTGTTAACATACCCGCGAAGATCAAAATGAGCTTCATCTGAAAAGATGATTTTTTTGGCAAAATCGGCATCTTCTCTAAGTCGATCGCAGGCCCACTTAGCGAGCGTTGTTCTAGCGTATACACAACCATATTCGTTCAGCGGAAGGCTAAAACTAATTAACTGTCAAATCAGACATGAGCTAAGTGTTACCATTCACGAAATAAGCACTACTTGAAAAAAAACGTTAGATGGCGCACCCATTACTTATTAAAACAGCGATTACCGTATTTATACATTCATAAAGTAAACTCATCGCCGACGTACTATGGATTAGATTTGTGAGATGTTCTATTAATTTTTTTCCTAGCGGATTTGCTTGATCTCCTCAATAGTTAGGTTAGGTTCCAAATGATTTTATTTCATACAAATTACAAAAGTTTAGTGTATCATTCATTTTTCAAACATGGCTTACGCCGTCTGTCAGTTGACAATTATTAATACTTAATTAATTAATTTTGTTTAATATACAAAATTGAAACATAAAATTAAAAAAGTTCTTCTAAGATCCTTTTTCTGTAGTTAAGTGCTAGCTTGGTGTAGTTGTAAAGGGGTTCCCAGTCTAAAACTCCGTTTAAAACATCTAAGACTTCCTCTTCACTGAGGTAGTTTTTTCCAAGTGTACTCCTTCTGGTTTCCACCAAAACAGGACATCTTCCCACGAAGTGGAACACGTTTTCGCGTTCTCTAGTGTTACATAATCCACACATTTCTTCCAAATCACTCCTATGAGGAACATAGTTCAGGGGAAGTATCTCCCCTCTTGATTTTAAAACCAGTGACATGAGATCGGTTGGATACTCCGCCCTGAAGTAGTTATTTCGTAACAGGTTATAGTTTAGCCTTGCATATATGTCCCTGTGTAATGAACTTCTGGCTTTCATAGTATAATCCTCTCTCTTTCTTTCGTCCACTAACGATATGAGGCTATAGAGTTCGCTTTTCCACGTTTCCATCCTATCGCTTCGGAGTAATAGTGGATGTCCACAGTACTCTGCTAGATCTCTCCATGACTCGAACCATGATATTTGTTTTTGAATCACAAGCATCGTAATTTTCTTTGGTAGTCTCCTATCATCCATTGCTATAGTCTTTAAAATATAGTCTATCTGTATTTTCAGAGTTGAAATAAATAAAGATGGTAGACCTGTCTCTAGCATTAGTATGTGATTCGCAGTACTATTAGGTAGTTTCAAGCTTCTTTTTAAGAAATAGCGCAGAAGCTGCTCAACTTCATCGAACTCCTTATGGCCCCAAACTTGAGCTGCATAACACATGATCGCTTTCGCTGTGGTTTCAAAAATACGATATTTGGATTCGTAGTGAACATCTTTACAGTGAACCACAGTCCTCCATGTTGCGTTTAATGCATGCTTCGATTTGGCCAACTTATCAATCATATGATTTTGCCAGTTCAGGTTTCTAGATATCCGCATACCAAGATAGTTGTATTCATTTACGACTTCGATGTTTTGAGCTCCAAATTTCCAGGTTTCACTGCAGCCGTTTCGGCCACCTCCTCTACGAAAAATCATGACTTTAGACTTCTCTAGGTTCACCTGGAGCCTCCATTTGTTGCAGTACTCGAACAATCTATTGATCATCAATTGGAGACTACCAGGCGACTCCGCTAGCATCACAATATCATCGGCGAACATTAGTACCTTGATTAAAAGATCCGCTGAAACACGTGCTCCACCCTGCAATACCTCTTCTAAGTCATCTATAAATAGAGCAAATAATAAAGGAATCAGATTACATCCTTGCCTCATTCCTATTTCCACTTCGAATTGTTCGGATTGTTTGGATCCAAAAGCGACTGCAGAAGTTGTTGAGTTATAGAGGTTTTCCAAAACGTTCAAAAACTTTGACGATACTCCTTTGTTACACAGCTTTAGCATAAGTGCTTTCCTGTCTATGGTATCGAATGCCGCCTTGAAGTCGATGAAAAAGCCGTACAGTTTTCTTTTAGATTTTATAAAGATTTCAGCTATATTGGTAAGCGAATAGATTTGATCTACGGTCGAGTAATTCTTTCGAAACCCAGCTTGCGACTCGCTTAGTAAGTTGTTGTTATGAACCCAATCATAAAGCCGTTTGCAGAGAAGTTTCGTAAAAATTTTCATAGATGAATTCAGCAATGATATTCCTCTGTAGTTGGCAGCATCTTCCTTGTCACCTTTTTTAAAAATTGGGCAAATGATGGCTTCTTTGAAATAGGACGGTAAATAAGCTGAATCGTATGCGTGGTTTAAAGCTTTTGTTAGAGTCACTATAAAAATAGAAGTGTCTATTTTATAGAACTCTTGAGGTATGCCATTCGATCCTGGAGACTTGTTGTTTTGGAGCTCTTTCAATACAAGTTGAACCTCTGCACAGGAAAAAGGTGCATCCAACTCTTCGTTCTCATAAAAAGGTTTGGCAAATTGGAATGTGGAAGAGAAATTGTCTTTTGTTAACGTTTTGAAGTGTTTAGCAAGGTCTTCAATTTCAATGGGTGAAATAACTTGATTGTTACGCTTTTTACTAATTTTTCTAACTACTGTCCAAAACTCAGCAGCATTTCTGCAGTCTGCAAGGTCCTGAGCAAGTTTTCTTGAGTAGGTTTGACGTTTATAGCTTAGTAGCTCTTTGTATTGTTTGTTAACTGCAAGATATTGCGCTTTAAAAAAGTTATTCTCTGGAAAACTTCTTAGTAATCCTAGCCAAGCAAAAGATTTTCCACGAGCTACCATACAATCATTATCAAACCATTTTTCGTGGTAATGGATAAAATTGTTTTTTACCTGACATTGCACCGGAATAGACTTAAGGACAATATTGTCCAGCTCCGATAAGCTAAGACAAAATGTTGAAGATGATGTCGCTTGAAGAAGAAGACTATTATTCAAACAATGTGAGTATCTTTCGGCAAAAACATTTTTCCACCTGAATTTTCCCGGAGTTACTAAGTCATCTGGTTGCCTCTGGTTTCTATTTAGATTGATTGTTAGTTGGATTGGGAGGTGATCGGAATATATTTCTGTTATGACTTCAAAATCGTCCATCATAGCACTCCAGTCTCCTGACACCATTGCGTAGTCGATTACTGAGTTTCCTTGTGGTCCTATAAAAGTGAACTCACCTAATTTGTCTCCTTCCGCAGTACCATTGCAAACACTCAATCCAAAGGAATTACATAGATCGATAACTTTTTTACCTTCTCTTATAATTGTTGTATCTTTTGAACTACGATTCCTATTTTCTATAAGCTTACTTTCACTTTCTAGCACTCCGGTTCGGGCATTGAAATCTCTAATAAGCATTAAATTGTTAATATCCATATCAAATAAAATGTCTCCAAGCTTAGTGAAGTCACTTTCCCAGCTGTTGCAATTTAAGTATATAGGGATGAGATTAAGTAAGGATCGATCAGTTTTAATTTCAATGAAATGTGTGTCTCCTATTTGCTTGTATTTGCAACTGACGCCTTTAAGATTATGTTTAAAACCCATGAGAATTCCTCCACTAGCCCTTCCTTTTCGGTGATTTTTAAGTGCTGGTATCCATTTTAGTTTGTATTCGACGAAACTTGATTCAAAATTTTGTGTATGCTGTTCAGTTACATGTGTTTCAATTAATATAATAATATCATACTCATTTATAAATTTAATAAAATCTAAAACTGCAATCTTATTTTTTAAACCTCCAATATTATAACTTATAATTCTAATTTTACTTAATTTAAAAATTTGACAGACGGCTTTTACCTAATTACAGTGGTTATAATTAGAATGTGCTATTTTGTTAACACCTAGATCCGAAAGAGCAGAATTCGTTTTGTTTGTAGCCGAAATTGATGTTGATGGACCGCCGCCAACCTCATTTGACATTTCTCGCCGATGGATGACATTGACGTTTCTGGCAATTGACTCATTTTGTGAAAGTTGTAAACAAACATTTTGAAAGAAATTCTCCCCAAGTTTGTGTTTTTCTTCCAATTTTTGCAGCCCATGCTCCTTATTTGTAACAAAAACTTGCTGCTCATGATTCCATTCCACAACCAAATCATCAATACGCAATTTATCATCACGTAGAGACAATCTCAATCGTGGTTGTTTGGCGTAAATTTGTTTGCGGAGCTGAAGGAGTTTGATGCGCTTTTGCCGAATCTTCAATGGGTAGTCTCGACTTATGGAGATGCCGGTTCCTTTCAGCTTTTTAACATTTTTCAGAACATTTTGTGCGTTTTGTTTAGATTTGAATTCTGCCAAAATAGTAACTACTTCTTCATTCGAAGCGATTTGTCTCAGTTCTTGTGCAGTGATAATTGTATTTGAGTCGGATATATTTTTGCAAATGTTTAGAGCTTGTTCTATGGGATTCGATTGTCCATTCTTAACTCGAATTATTAAGTTGTTGTCATTTGCAGCTAACTTTAACTGATCAATCTCGGTTTGAAGGACATTGCATCTTTGGAAGAGTGCACCGACCGCCTCCTTCAATTGCACATTCTCCCTTCTAACCTCACTTAGTTCACCGCGTAAGTCTGAAATGTCATCCTTCGTAGCAACATTTGTGAGATTAGTGGCAAACAGATTATTTAATTCCTCGACAGTCATAGAACCAACCAACGACATGCTTTTATCTTTTTTTGAAATTGATTGAAGATGTATTTCGGGTGATGTTTCTTGCACTTTTCTTTTTGAATTTTTCATCAAGCCTTTAATATTGTGTATTGGTTTTAAACTTATTTACAATGAGCGATTTTTTTGTTAAGGTAGGTAGGTATCTAACTTTTGCAACTTAAATTACCAAAAATTCAATGATTTTTTAATCTCACTTGATCAATAGCTCCTTAAATTGTGCACTTTGTAAAAAAATTATTTATTTTGTTTGTTTGGATTAATTAAAATAAACTTTTTTTCAAGAGCTAAACAATTTTAACTTTTAAGCTACACCAGAGTTGCCAACTAATTCCAGTCTGTCAGTCTGTCAGTCTGTCAGTCTGTCAGTCTGTCAGTCTGTCAGTCTGTCAGTCTGTCAGTCTGTCAGTCTGTCAGTCTGTCAGTCTGTCAGTCTGTCAGTCTGTCAGTCTGTCAGTCTGTCAGTCTGTCAGTCTGTCAGTCTGTCAGTCTGTCAGTATGTCAGTTTGTCAGTCTGTCAGTATGTCAGTCTGTCAGTCTGTCAGTCTGTCAGTCTGTCAGTCTGTCAGTCTGTCAGTCTGTCAGTCTGTCAGTCTGTCAGTCTGTCAGTCTGTCAGTCTGTCAGTCTGTCAGTCTGTCAGTCTGTCAGTCTGTCAGTCTGTCAGTCTGTCAGTCTGTCAGTCTGTCAGTCTGTCAGTCTGTCAGTCTGTCAGTCTGTCAGTCTGTCAGTCTGTCAGTCTGTCAGTCTGTCAGTCTGTCAGTCTGTCAGTCTGTCAGTCTGTCAGTATGTCAGTCTGTCAGTCTGTCAGTATGTCAGTTTGTCAGTCTGTCAGTCTGTCAGTCTGTCAGTTTGTCAGTCTGTCAGTCTGTCAGTCTGTCAGTCTGTCAGTCTGTCAGTCTGTCAGTCTGTCAGTCTGTCAGTATGTCAGTTTGTCAGTCTGTCAGTATGTCAGTCTGTCAGTCTGTCAGTATGTCAGTTTGTCAGTCTGTCAGTATGTCAGCCTGTCAGTCTGTCAGTCTGTCAGTCTGTCAGTCTGTCAGTCTGTCAGTCTGTCAGTCTGTCAGTCTGTCAGTCTGTCAGTCTGTCAGTCTGTCAGTCTGTCAGTCTGTCAGTCTGTCAGTCTGTCAGTCTGTCAGTCTGTCAGTCTGTCAGTCTGTCAGTCTGTCAGTCTGTCAGTCTGTCAGTCTGTCAGTCTGTCAGTCTGTCAGTCTGTCAGTCTGTCAGTCTGTCAGTCTGTCAGTCTGTCAGTCTGTCAGTCTGTCAGTCTGTCAGTCTGTCAGTCTGTCAGTCTGTCAGTCTGTCAGTCTGTCAGTCTGTCAGTCTGTCAGTCTGTCAGTCTGTCAGTCTGTCAGTCTGTCAGTCTGTCAGTCTGTCAGTCTGTCAGTCTGTCAGTCTGTCAGTCTGTCAGTCTGTCAGTCTGTCAGTCTGTCAGTCTGTCAGTCTGTCAGTTCTGTCAGTCTGTCAGTCTGTCAGTCTGTCTGTCAGTCTGTCAGTCTGTCAGTCTCGTCAGTCTGTCAGTCTGTCAGTCTGTCAGTCTGTCAGTCTGTCAGTGTCAGTCTGTCAGTCTGTCAGTCTGTCAGTCTGTCAGTCTGTCAGTCTGTCAGTCTGTCAGTCTGTCAGTCTGTCAGTCTGTCAGTCTGTCAGTCTGTCAGTCTGTCAGTCTGTCAGTCTGTCAGTCTGTCAGTCTGTCAGTCGTCAGTCTGTCAGTCTGTCAGTCTGTCAGTCTGTCAGTCTGTCAGTCTGTCAGTCTGTCAGTCTGTCAGTCTGTCAGTCTGTCAGTCTGTCAGTCTGTCAGTCTGTCAGTCTGTCAGTCTGTCAGTCTGTCAGTCTGTCAGTCTGTCAGTCTGTCAGTCTGTCAGTCTGTCAGTCTGTCAGTCTGTCAGTCTGTCAGTCTGTCAGTCTGTCAGTCTGTCAGTCTGTCAGTCTGTCAGTCTGTCAGTCTGTCAGTCTGTCAGTCTGTCAGTCTGTCAGTCTGTCAGTCTGTCAGTCTGTCAGGTCTGTCAGTCTGTCAGTCTGTCAGTCTGTCAGTCTGTCAGTCTGTCAGTCTGTCTGTCAGTCTGTCAGTCTGTCAGTCTGTCAGTCTGTCAGTCTGTCAGTCTGTCAGTCTGTCAGTCTGTCAGTCTGTCAGTCTGTCAGTCTGTCAGTCTGTCAGTCTGTCAGTCTGTCAGTCTGTCAGTCTGTCAGTCTGTCAGTCTGTCAGTCTGTCAGTCTGTCAGTCTGTCAGTCTGTCAGTCTGTCAGTCTGTCAGTCTGTCAGTCTGTCAGTCTGTCAGTCTGTCAGTCTGTCAGTCTGTCTGTCAGTCTGTCAGTCTGTCAGTCTGTCAGTCTGTCAGTCTGTCAGTCTGTCAGTCTGTCAGTCTGTCAGTCTGTCAGTCTGTCAGTCTGTCAGTCTGTCAGTCTGTCAGTCTGTCAGTCTGTCAGTCTGTCAGTCTGTCAGTCTGTCAGTCTGTCAGTCTGTCAGTCTGTCAGTCTGTCAGTCTGTCAGTCTGTCAGTCTGTCAGTCTGTCAGTCTGTCAGTCTGTCAGTCTGTCAGTCTGTCAGTCTGTCAGTCTGTCAGTCTGTCAGTCTGTCAGTCTGTCAGTCTGTCAGTCTGTCAGTCTGTCAGTCTGTCTGTCAGTCTGTCAGTCTGTCAGTCTGTCAGTCTGTCAGTCTGTCAGTCTGTCAGTCTGTCAGTCTGTCAGTCTGTCAGTCTGTCAGTCTGTCAGTCTGTCAGTCTGTCAGTCTGTCAGTCTGTCAGTCTGTCAGTCTGTCAGTCTGTCAGTCTGTCAGTCTGTCAGTCTGTCAGTCTGTCAGTCTGTCAGTCTGTCAGTCTGTCAGTCTGTCAGTCTGTCTGTCAGTCTGTCAGTCTGTCAGTCTGTCAGTCTGTCAGTCTGTCAGTCTGTCAGTCTGTCAGTCTGTCAGTCTGTCAGTCTGTCAGTCTGTCAGTCTGTCAGTCTGTCAGTCTGTCAGTCTGTCAGTCTGTCAGTCTGTCAGTCTGTCAGTCTGTCAGTCTGTCAGTCTGTCAGTCTGTCATCTGTCAGTCTGTCAGTCTGTCAGTCTGTCAGTCTGTCAGTCTGTCAGTCTGTCAGTCTGTCAGTCTGTCAGTCTGTCAGTCTGTCAGTCTGTCAGTCTGTCAGTCTGTCAGTCTGTCAGTCTGTCAGTCTGTCAGTCTGTCAGTCTGTCAGTCTGTCAGTCTGTCAGTCTGTCAGTCTGTCAGTCTGTCAGTCTGTCAGTCTGTCAGTCTGTCAGTCTGTCAGTCTGTCAGTCTGTCTGTCAGTCTGTCAGTCTGTCAGTCTGTCAGTCTGTCAGATCTGTCAGTCTGTCAGTCTGTCAGTCTGTCAGTCTGTCAGTCTGTCAGTCTGTCAGTCTGTCAGTCTGTCAGTCTGTCAGTCTGTCAGTCTGTCAGTCTGTCAGTCTGTCAGTCTGTCAGTCTGTCAGTCTGTCAGTCTGTCAGTCTGTCAGTCTTTCAGTCTGTCAGTCTGTCAGTATGTCAGTCTGTCAGTCTGTCAGTCTGTCAGTCTGTCAGTCTGTCAGTCTGTCAGTCTGTCAGTCTGTCAGTCTGTCAGTCAGTCTGTCAGTCTGTCAGTCTGTCAGTCTGTCAGTCTGTCAGTCTGTCAGTCTGTCAGTCTGTCAGTCTGTCAGTCTGTCAGTCTGTCAGTCTGTCCAGTCTGTCAGTCTGTCAGTCTGTCAGTCTGTCAGTCTGTCAGTCTGTCAGTCTGTCAGTCTGTCAGTCTGTCAGTCTGTCAGTCTGTCAGTCTGTCAGTCTGTCAGTCTGTCAGTCTGTCAGTCTGTCAGTCTGTCAGTCTGTCAGTCTGTCAGTCTGTCAGTCTGTCAGTCTGTCAGTCTGTCAGTCTGTCAGTCTGTCAGTCTGTCAGTCTGTCAGTCTGTCAGTCTGTCAGTCTGTCAGTCTGTCAGTCTGTCAGTCTGTCAGTCTGTCAGTCTGTCAGTCTGTCAGTCTGTCAGTCTGTCAGTCTGTCAGTCTGTCAGTCTGTCAGTCTGTCAGTCTGTCAGTCTGTCAGTCTGTCAGTCTGTCAGTCTGTCAGTCTGTCAGTCTGTCAGTCTGTCAGTCTGTCAGTCTGTCAGTCTGTCAGTCTGTCAGTCTGTCAGTCTGTCAGTCTGTCAGTCTGTCAGTCTGTCAGTCTGTCAGTCTGTCAGTCTGTCAGTCTGTCAGTCTGTCAGTCTGTCAGTCTGTCAGTCTGTCAGTCTGTCAGTCTGTCAGTCTGTCAGTCTGTCAGTCTGTCAGTCTGTCAGTCTGTCAGTCTGTCAGTCTGTCAGTCTGTCAGTCTGTCAGTCTGTCAGTCTGTCAGTCTGTCAGTCTGTCAGTCTGTCAGTCTGTCAGTCTGTCAGTCTGTCAGTCTGTCAGTCTGTCAGTCTGTCAGTCTGTCAGTCTGTCAGTCTGTCAGTCTGTCAGTCTGTCAGTCTGTCAGTCTGTCAGTCTGTCAGTCTGTCAGTCTGTCAGTCTGTCAGTCTGTCAGTCTGTCAGTCTGTCAGTCTGTCAGTCTGTCAGTCTGTCAGTCTGTCAGTCTGTCAGTCTGTCAGTCTGTCAGTCTGTCAGTCTGTCAGTCTGTCAGTCTGTCAGTCTGTCAGTCTGTCAGTCTGTCAGTCTGTCAGTCTGTCAGTCTGTCAGTCTGTCAGTCTGTCAGTCTGTCAGTCTGTCAGTCTGTCAGTCTGTCAGTCTGTCAGTCTGTCAGTCTGTCAGTCTGTCAGTCTGTCAGTCTGTCAGTCTGTCAGTCTGTCAGTCTGTCAGTCTGTCAGTCTGTCAGTCTGTCAGTCTGTCAGTCTGTCAGTCTGTCAGTCTGTCAGTCTGTCAGTCTGTCAGTCTGTCAGTCTGTCAGTCTGTCAGTCTGTCAGTCTGTCAGTCTGTCAGTCTGTCAGTCTGTCAGTCTGTCAGTCTGTCAGTCTGTCAGTCTGTCAGTCTGTCAGTCTGTCAGTCTGTCAGTCTGTCAGTCTGTCAGTCTGTCAGTCTGTCAGTCTGTCAGTCTGTCAGTCTGTCAGTCTGTCAGTCTGTCAGTCTGTCAGTCTGTCAGTCTGTCAGTCTGTCAGTCTGTCAGTCTGTCAGTCTGTCAGTCTGTCAGTCTGTCAGTCTGTCAGTCTGTCAGTCTGTCAGTCTGTCAGTCTGTCAGTCTGTCAGTCTGTCAGTCTGTCAGTCTGTCAGTCTGTCAGTCTGTCAGTCTGTCAGTCTGTCAGTCTGTCAGTCTGTCAGTCTGTCAGTCTGTCAGTCTGTCAGTCTGTCAGTCTGTCAGTCTGTCAGTCTGTCAGTCTGTCAGTCTGTCAGTCTGTCAGTCTGTCAGTCTGTCAGTCTGTCAGTCTGTCAGTCTGTCAGTCTGTCAGTCTGTCAGTCTGTCAGTCTGTCAGTCTGTCAGTCTGTCAGTCTGTCAGTCTGTCAGTCTGTCAGTCTGTCAGTCTGTCAGTCTGTCAGTCTGTCAGTCTGTCAGTCTGTCAGTCTGTCAGTCTGTCAGTCTGTCAGTCTGTCAGTCTGTCAGTCTGTCAGTCTGTCAGTCTGTCAGTCTGTCAGTCTGTCAGTCTGTCAGTCTGTCAGTCTGTCAGTCTGTCAGTCTGTCAGTCTGTCAGTCTGTCAGTCTGTCAGTCTGTCAGTCTGTCAGTCTGTCAGTCTGTCAGTCTGTCAGTCTGTCAGTCTGTCAGTCTGTCAGTCTGTCAGTCTGTCAGTCTGTCAGTCTGTCAGTCTGTCAGTCTGTCAGTCTGTCAGTCTGTCAGTCTGTCAGTCTGTCAGTCTGTCAGTCTGTCAGTCTGTCAGTCTGTCAGTCTGTCAGTCTGTCAGTCTGTCAGTCTGTCAGTCTGTCAGTCTGTCAGTCTGTCAGTCTGTCAGTCTGTCAGTCTGTCAGTCTGTCAGTCTGTCAGTCTGTCAGTCTGTCAGTCTGTCAGTCTGTCAGTCTGTCAGTCTGTCAGTCTGTCAGTCTGTCAGTCTGTCAGTCTGTCAGTCTGTCAGTCTGTCAGTCTGTCAGTCTGTCAGTCTGTCAGTCTGTCAGTCTGTCAGTCTGTCAGTCTGTCAGTCTGTCAGTCTGTCAGTCTGTCAGTCTGTCAGTCTGTCAGTCTGTCAGTCTGTCAGTCTGTCAGTCTGTCAGTCTGTCAGTCTGTCAGTCTGTCAGTCTGTCAGTCTGTCAGTCTGTCAGTCTGTCAGTCTGTCAGTCTGTCAGTCTGTCAGTCTGTCAGTCTGTCAGTCTGTCAGTCTGTCAGTCTGTCAGTCTGTCAGTCTGTCAGTCTGTCAGTCTGTCAGTCTGTCAGTCTGTCAGTCTGTCAGTCTGTCAGTCTGTCAGTCTGTCAGTCTGTCAGTCTGTCAGTCTGTCAGTCTGTCAGTCTGTCAGTCTGTCAGTCTGTCAGTCTGTCAGTCTGTCAGTCTGTCAGTCTGTCAGTCTGTCAGTCTGTCAGTCTGTCAGTCTGTCAGTCTGTCAGTCTGTCAGTCTGTCAGTCTGTCAGTCTGTCAGTCTGTCAGTCTGTCAGTCTGTCAGTCTGTCAGTCTGTCAGTCTGTCAGTCTGTCAGTCTGTCAGTCTGTCAGTCTGTCAGTCTGTCAGTCTGTCAGTCTGTCAGTCTGTCAGTCTGTCAGTCTGTCAGTCTGTCAGTCTGTCAGTCTGTCAGTCTGTCAGTCTGTCAGTCTGTCAGTCTGTCAGTCTGTCAGTCTGTCAGTCTGTCAGTCTGTCAGTCTGTCAGTCTGTCAGTCTGTCAGTCTGTCAGTCTGTCAGTCTGTCAGTCTGTCAGTCTGTCAGTCTGTCAGTCTGTCAGTCTGTCAGTCTGTCAGTCTGTCAGTCTGTCAGTCTGTCAGTCTGTCAGTCTGTCAGTCTGTCAGTCTGTCAGTCTGTCAGTCTGTCAGTCTGTCAGTCTGTCAGTCTGTCAGTCTGTCAGTCTGTCAGTCTGTCAGTCTGTCAGTCTGTCAGTCTGTCAGTCTGTCAGTCTGTCAGTCTGTCAGTCTGTCAGTCTGTCAGTCTGTCAGTCTGTCAGTCTGTCAGTCTGTCAGTCTGTCAGTCTGTCAGTCTGTCAGTCTGTCAGTCTGTCAGTCTGTCAGTCTGCAGTCTGTCAGTCTGTGTGTCAGTCTGTCAGTCTGTCAGTCTGTCAGTCTGTCAGTCTGTCAGTCTGTCAGTCTGTCAGTCTGTCAGTCTGTCAGTCTGTCAGTCTGTCAGTCTGTCAGTCTGTCAGTCTGTCAGTCTGTCAGTCTGTCAGTCTGTCAGTCTGTCAGTCTGTCAGTCTGTCAGTCTGTCAGTCTGTCAGTCTGTCAGTCTGTCAGTCTGTCAGTCTGTCAGTCTGTCAGTCTGTCAGTCTGTCAGTCTGTCAGTCTGTCAGTCTGTCAGTCTGTCAGTCTGTCAGTCTGTCAGTCTGTCAGTCTGTCAGTCTGTCAGTCTGTCAGTCTGTCAGTCTGTCAGTCTGTCAGTCTGTCAGTCTGTCAGTCTGTCAGTCTGTCAGTCTGTCAGTCTGTCAGTCTGTCAGTCTGTCAGTCTGTCAGTCTGTCAGTCTGTCAGTCTGTCAGTCTGTCAGTCTGTCAGTCTGTCAGTCTGTCAGTCTGTCAGTCTGTCAGTCTGTCAGTCTGTCAGTCTGTCAGTCTGTCAGTCTGTCAGTCTGTCAGTCTGTCAGTCTGTCAGTCTGTCAGTCTGTCAGTCTGTCAGTCTGTCAGTCTGTCAGTCTGTCAGTCTGTCAGTCTGTCAGTCTGTCAGTCTGTCAGTCTGTCAGTCTGTCAGTCTGTCAGTCTGTCAGTCTGTCAGTCTGTCAGTCTGTCAGTCTGTCAGTCTGTCAGTCTGTCAGTCTGTCAGTCTGTCAGTCTGTCAGTCTGTCAGTCTGTCAGTCTGTCAGTCTGTCAGTCTGTCAGTCTGTCAGTCTGTCAGTCTGTCAGTCTGTCAGTCTGTCAGTCTGTCAGTCTGTCAGTCTGTCAGTCTGTCAGTCTGTCAGTCTGTCAGTCTGTCAGTCTGTCAGTCTGTCAGTCTGTCAGTCTGTCAGTCTGTCAGTCTGTCAGTCTGTCAGTCTGTCAGTCTGTCAGTCTGTCAGTCTGTCAGTCTGTCAGTCTGTCAGTCTGTCAGTCTGTCAGTCTGTCAGTCTGTCAGTCTGTCAGTCTGTCAGTCTGTCAGTCTGTCAGTCTGTCAGTCTGTCAGTCTGTCAGTCTGTCAGTCTGTCAGTCTGTCAGTCTGTCAGTCTGTCAGTCTGTCAGTCTGTCAGTCTGTCAGTCTGTCAGTCTGTCAGTCTGTCAGTCTGTCAGTCTGTCAGTCTGTCAGTCTGTCAGTCTGTCAGTCTGTCAGTCTGTCAGTCTGTCAGTCTGTCAGTCTGTCAGTCTGTCAGTCTGTCAGTCTGTCAGTCTGTCAGTCTGTCAGTCTGTCAGTCTGTCAGTCTGTCAGTCTGTCAGTCTGTCAGTCTGTCAGTCTGTCAGTCTGTCAGTCTGTCAGTCTGTCAGTCTGTCAGTCTGTCAGTCTGTCAGTCTGTCAGTCTGTCAGTCTGTCAGTCTGTCAGTCTGTCAGTCTGTCAGTCTGTCAGTCTGTCAGTCTGTCAGTCTGTCAGTCTGTCAGTCTGTCAGTCTGTCAGTCTGTCAGTCTGTCAGTCTGTCAGTCTGTCAGTCTGTCAGTCTGTCAGTCTGTCAGTCTGTCAGTCTGTCAGTCTGTCAGTCTGTCAGTCTGTCAGTCTGTCAGTCTGTCAGTCTGTCAGTCTGTCAGTCTGTCAGTCTGTCAGTCTGTCAGTCTGTCAGTCTGTCAGTCTGTCAGTCTGTCAGTCTGTCAGTCTGTCAGTCTGTCAGTCTGTCAGTCTGTCAGTCTGTCAGTCTGTCAGTCTGTCAGTCTGTCAGTCTGTCAGTCTGTCAGTCTGTCAGTCTGTCAGTCTGTCAGTCTGTCAGTCTGTCAGTCTGTCAGTCTGTCAGTCTGTCAGTCTGTCAGTCTGTCAGTCTGTCAGTCTGTCAGTCTGTCAGTCTGTCAGTCTGTCAGTCTGTCAGTCTGTCAGTCTGTCAGTCTGTCAGTCTGTCAGTCTGTCAGTCTGTCAGTCTGTCAGTCTGTCAGTCTGTCAGTCTGTCAGTCTGTCAGTCTGTCAGTCTGTCAGTCTGTCAGTCTGTCAGTCTGTCAGTCTGTCAGTCTGTCAGTCTGTCAGTCTGTCAGTCTGTCAGTCTGTCAGTCTGTCAGTCTGTCAGTCTGTCAGTCTGTCAGTCTGTCAGTCTGTCAGTCTGTCAGTCTGTCAGTCTGTCAGTCTGTCAGTCTGTCAGTCTGTCAGTCTGTCAGTCTGTCAGTCTGTCAGTCTGTCAGTCTGTCAGTCTGTCAGTCTGTCAGTCTGTCAGTCTGTCAGTCTGTCAGTCTGTCAGTCTGTCAGTCTGTCAGTCTGTCAGTCTGTCAGTCTGTCAGTCTGTCAGTCTGTCAGTCTGTCAGTCTGTCAGTCTGTCAGTCTGTCAGTCTGTCAGTCTGTCAGTCTGTCAGTCTGTCAGTCTGTCAGTCTGTCAGTCTGTCAGTCTGTCAGTCTGTCAGTCTGTCAGTCTGTCAGTCTGTCAGTCTGTCAGTCTGTCAGTCTGTCAGTCTGTCAGTCTGTCAGTCTGTCAGTCTGTCAGTCTGTCAGTCTGTCAGTCTGTCAGTCTGTCAGTCTGTCAGTCTGTCAGTCTGTCAGTCTGTCAGTCTGTCAGTCTGTCAGTCTGTCAGTCTGTCAGTCTGTCAGTCTGTCAGTCTGTCAGTCTGTCAGTCTGTCAGTCTGTCAGTCTGTCAGTCTGTCAGTCTGTCAGTCTGTCAGTCTGTCAGTCTGTCAGTCTGTCAGTCTGTCAGTCTGTCAGTCTGTCAGTCTGTCAGTCTGTCAGTCTGTCAGTCTGTCAGTCTGTCAGTCTGTCAGTCTGTCAGTCTGTCAGTCTGTCAGTCTGTCAGTCTGTCAGTCTGTCAGTCTGTCAGTCTGTCAGTCTGTCAGTCTGTCAGTCTGTCAGTCTGTCAGTCTGTCAGTCTGTCAGTCTGTCAGTCTGTCAGTCTGTCAGTCTGTCAGTCTGTCAGTCTGTCAGTCTGTCAGTCTGTCAGTCTGTCAGTCTGTCAGTCTGTCAGTCTGTCAGTCTGTCAGTCTGTCAGTCTGTCAGTCTGTCAGTCTGTCAGTCTGTCAGTCTGTCAGTCTGTCAGTCTGTCAGTCTGTCAGTCTGTCAGTCTGTCAGTCTGTCAGTCTGTCAGTCTGTCAGTCTGTCAGTCTGTCAGTCTGTCAGTCTGTCAGTCTGTCAGTCTGTCAGTCTGTCAGTCTGTCAGTCTGTCAGTCTGTCAGTCTGTCAGTCTGTCAGTCTGTCAGTCTGTCAGTCTGTCAGTCTGTCAGTCTGTCAGTCTGTCAGTCTGTCAGTCTGTCAGTCTGTCAGTCTGTCAGTCTGTCAGTCTGTCAGTCTGTCAGTCTGTCAGTCTGTCAGTCTGTCAGTCTGTCAGTCTGTCAGTCTGTCAGTCTGTCAGTCTGTCAGTCTGTCAGTCTGTCAGTCTGTCAGTCTGTCAGTCTGTCAGTCTGTCAGTCTGTCAGTCTGTCAGTCTGTCAGTCTGTCAGTCTGTCAGTCTGTCAGTCTGTCAGTCTGTCAGTCTGTCAGTCTGTCAGTCTGTCAGTCTGTCAGTCTGTCAGTCTGTCAGTCTGTCAGTCTGTCAGTCTGTCAGTCTGTCAGTCTGTCAGTCTGTCAGTCTGTCAGTCTGTCAGTCTGTCAGTCTGTCAGTCTGTCAGTCTGTCAGTCTGTCAGTCTGTCAGTCTGTCAGTCTGTCAGTCTGTCAGTCTGTCAGTCTGTCAGTCTGTCAGTCTGTCAGTCTGTCAGTCTGTCAGTCTGTCAGTCTGTCAGTCTGTCAGTCTGTCAGTCTGTCAGTCTGTCAGTCTGTCAGTCTGTCAGTCTGTCAGTCTGTCAGTCTGTCAGTCTGTCAGTCTGTCAGTCTGTCAGTCTGTCAGTCTGTCAGTCTGTCAGTCTGTCAGTCTGTCAGTCTGTCAGTCTGTCAGTCTGTCAGTCTGTCAGTCTGTCAGTCTGTCAGTCTGTCAGTCTGTCAGTCTGTCAGTCTGTCAGTCTGTCAGTCTGTCAGTCTGTCAGTCTGTCAGTCTGTCAGTCTGTCAGTCTGTCAGTCTGTCAGTCTGTCAGTCTGTCAGTCTGTCAGTCTGTCAGTCTGTCAGTCTGTCAGTCTGTCAGTCTGTCAGTCTGTCAGTCTGTCAGTCTGTCAGTCTGTCAGTCTGTCAGTCTGTCAGTCTGTCAGTCTGTCAGTCTGTCAGTCTGTCAGTCTGTCAGTCTGTCAGTCTGTCAGTCTGTCAGTCTGTCAGTCTGTCAGTCTGTCAGTCTGTCAGTCTGTCAGTCTGTCAGTCTGTCAGTCTGTCAGTCTGTCAGTCTGTCAGTCTGTCAGTCTGTCAGTCTGTCAGTCTGTCAGTCTGTCAGTCTGTCAGTCTGTCAGTCTGTCAGTCTGTCAGTCTGTCAGTCTGTCAGTCTGTCAGTCTGTCAGTCTGTCAGTCTGTCAGTCTGTCAGTCTGTCAGTCTGTCAGTCTGTCAGTCTGTCAGTCTGTCAGTCTGTCAGTCTGTCAGTCTGTCAGTCTGTCAGTCTGTCAGTCTGTCAGTCTGTCAGTCTGTCAGTCTGTCAGTCTGTCAGTCTGTCAGTCTGTCAGTCTGTCAGTCTGTCAGTCTGTCAGTCTGTCAGTCTGTCAGTCTGTCAGTCTGTCAGTCTGTCAGTCTGTCAGTCTGTCAGTCTGTCAGTCTGTCAGTCTGTCAGTCTGTCAGTCTGTCAGTCTGTCAGTCTGTCAGTCTGTCAGTCTGTCAGTCTGTCAGTCTGTCAGTCTGTCAGTCTGTCAGTCTGTCAGTCTGTCAGTCTGTCAGTCTGTCAGTCTGTCAGTCTGTCAGTCTGTCAGTCTGTCAGTCTGTCAGTCTGTCAGTCTGTCAGTCTGTCAGTCTGTCAGTCTGTCAGTCTGTCAGTCTGTCAGTCTGTCAGTCTGTCAGTCTGTCAGTCTGTCAGTCTGTCAGTCTGTCAGTCTGTCAGTCTGTCAGTCTGTCAGTCTGTCAGTCTGTCAGTCTGTCAGTCTGTCAGTCTGTCAGTCTGTCAGTCTGTCAGTCTGTCAGTCTGTCAGTCTGTCAGTCTGTCAGTCTGTCAGTCTGTCAGTCTGTCAGTCTGTCAGTCTGTCAGTCTGTCAGTCTGTCAGTCTGTCAGTCTGTCAGTCTGTCAGTCTGTCAGTCTGTCAGTCTGTCAGTCTGTCAGTCTGTCAGTCTGTCAGTCTGTCAGTCTGTCAGTCTGTCAGTCTGTCAGTCTGTCAGTCTGTCAGTCTGTCAGTCTGTCAGTCTGTCAGTCTGTCAGTCTGTCAGTCTGTCAGTCTGTCAGTCTGTCAGTCTGTCAGTCTGTCAGTCTGTCAGTCTGTCAGTCTGTCAGTCTGTCAGTCTGTCAGTCTGTCAGTCTGTCAGTCTGTCAGTCTGTCAGTCTGTCAGTCTGTCAGTCTGTCAGTCTGTCAGTCTGTCAGTCTGTCAGTCTGTCAGTCTGTCAGTCTGTCAGTCTGTCAGTCTGTCAGTCTGTCAGTCTGTCAGTCTGTCAGTCTGTCAGTCTGTCAGTCTGTCAGTCTGTCAGTCTGTCAGTCTGTCAGTCTGTCAGTCTGTCAGTCTGTCAGTCTGTCAGTCTGTCAGTCTGTCAGTCTGTCAGTCTGTCAGTCTGTCAGTCTGTCAGTCTGTCAGTCTGTCAGTCTGTCAGTCTGTCAGTCTGTCAGTCTGTCAGTCTGTCAGTCTGTCAGTCTGTCAGTCTGTCAGTCTGTCAGTCTGTCAGTCTGTCAGTCTGTCAGTCTGTCAGTCTGTCAGTCTGTCAGTCTGTCAGTCTGTCAGTCTGTCAGTCTGTCAGTCTGTCAGTCTGTCAGTCTGTCAGTCTGTCAGTCTGTCAGTCTGTCAGTCTGTCAGTCTGTCAGTCTGTCAGTCTGTCAGTCTGTCAGTCTGTCAGTCTGTCAGTCTGTCAGTCTGTCAGTCTGTCAGTCTGTCAGTCTGTCAGTCTGTCAGTCTGTCAGTCTGTCAGTCTGTCAGTCTGTCAGTCTGTCAGTCTGTCAGTCTGTCAGTCTGTCAGTCTGTCAGTCTGTCAGTCTGTCAGTCTGTCAGTCTGTCAGTCTGTCAGTCTGTCAGTCTGTCAGTCTGTCAGTCTGTCAGTCTGTCAGTCTGTCAGTCTGTCAGTCTGTCAGTCTGTCAGTCTGTCAGTCTGTCAGTCTGTCAGTCTGTCAGTCTGTCAGTCTGTCAGTCTGTCAGTCTGTCAGTCTGTCAGTCTGTCAGTCTGTCAGTCTGTCAGTCTGTCAGTCTGTCAGTCTGTCAGTCTGTCAGTCTGTCAGTCTGTCAGTCTGTCAGTCTGTCAGTCTGTCAGTCTGTCAGTCTGTCAGTCTGTCAGTCTGTCAGTCTGTCAGTCTGTCAGTCTGTCAGTCTGTCAGTCTGTCAGTCTGTCAGTCTCTGTCAGTCAGAGTCTGTCAGTCTGTCAGTCTGTCAGTCTGTCAGTCTGTCAGTCTGTCAGTCTGTCAGTCTGTCAGTCTGTCAGTCTGTCAGTCTGTCAGTCTGTCAGTCTGTCAGTCTGTCAGTCTGTCAGTCTGTCAGTCTGTCAGTCTGTCAGTCTGTCAGTCTGTCAGTCTGTCAGTCTGTCAGTCTGTCAGTCTGTCAGTCTGTCAGTCTGTCAGTCTGTCAGTCTGTCAGTCTGTCAGTCTGTCAGTCTGTCAGTCTGTCAGTCTGTCAGTCTGTCAGTCTGTCAGTCTGTCAGTCTGTCAGTCTGTCAGTCTGTCAGTCTGTCAGTCTGTCAGTCTGTCAGTCTGTCAGTCTGTCAGTCTGTCAGTCTGTCAGTCTGTCAGTCTGTCAGTCTGTCAGTCTGTCAGTCTGTCAGTCTGTCAGTCTGTCAGTCTGTCAGTCTGTCAGTCTGTCAGTCTGTCAGTCTGTCAGTCTGTCAGTCTGTCAGTCTGTCAGTCTGTCAGTCTGTCAGTCTGTCAGTCTGTCAGTCTGTCAGTCTGTCAGTCTGTCAGTCTGTCAGTCTGTCAGTCTGTCAGTCTGTCAGTCTGTCAGTCTGTCAGTCTGTCAGTCTGTCAGTCTGTCAGTCTGTCAGTCTGTCAGTCTGTCAGTCTGTCAGTCTGTCAGTCTGTCAGTCTGTCAGTCTGTCAGTCTGTCAGTCTGTCAGTCTGTCAGTCTGTCAGTCTGTCAGTCTGTCAGTCTGTCAGTCTGTCAGTCTGTCAGTCTGTCAGTCTGTCAGTCTGTCAGTCTGTCAGTCTGTCAGTCTGTCAGTCTGTCAGTCTGTCAGTCTGTCAGTCTGTCAGTCTGTCAGTCTGTCAGTCTGTCAGTCTGTCAGTCTGTCAGTCTGTCAGTCTGTCAGTCTGTCAGTCTGTCAGTCTGTCAGTCTGTCAGTCTGTCAGTCTGTCAGTCTGTCAGTCTGTCAGTCTGTCAGTCTGTCAGTCTGTCAGTCTGTCAGTCTGTCAGTCTGTCAGTCTGTCAGTCTGTCAGTCTGTCAGTCTGTCAGTCTGTCAGTCTGTCAGTCTGTCAGTCTGTCAGTCTGTCAGTCTGTCAGTCTGTCAGTCTGTCAGTCTGTCAGTCTGTCAGTCTGTCAGTCTGTCAGTCTGTCAGTCTGTCAGTCTGTCAGTCTGTCAGTCTGTCAGTCTGTCAGTCTGTCAGTCTGTCAGTCTGTCAGTCTGTCAGTCTGTCAGTCTGTCAGTCTGTCAGTCTGTCAGTCTGTCAGTCTGTCAGTCTGTCAGTCTGTCAGTCTGTCAGTCTGTCAGTCAGAATTTTTAGACCATCTTTTTTCGTCTTCGCTATCATCGTCATGTTTAATTTTTATCTCAAAACTTTTTTTTCGATGAATGCATAATTTGCCGTATAGTACTTATAATCGCAAGTAAAAATGTGTGTGTTCTTAAATAAGTACAACTCAACATCACCTTTCTTTACTCGTTTAGTCTCGTCGTTGAACGATAAATATTTTTTAATTTGCTTAAACTTGTTTTTTGACATACAATCAGGTATGTGTCGAAATCCGTATTCGCTCCAGTGAGCTTCGATATTTGGGTAACGAAAACATCGACATAAAAATCGGAACTCCAATATACCTTCGAAGTCCATGTTTGTCAATCTTGAATTGGGTGTTGACATTTTCTATGATAGCAGCCCGATTTGTTTCGAGGGATATCATATCGATAAGATGGTCCGTGAAGAAATATGAGAAAAACTCAAAAGGTGTTTGAAGTTTTTTTATTTCAGGTGGCAAATCAGTTTTCCCTCTAAACGCAACTTCATTCACATGCGGCTGCATGCATATTTTTCGCCACAAAATGTTTTTGAATTCCGATGAATCCTTTTTGATATTTACTAAATCTAAACGATATAATTATGATGCCAAAATGAGTTATTTATTTTGGAATAATGTTTGTTTTTAAAACTACTAACCACATCCATTAAAGCCACGAGCTGATGGCATAATTGAAGAGCCTGAAGCTTCTTCGGTAGGTAACGGTGACCGAGCCCTTTTCTTTGGCTTAAACGGCGTTAACACTTCTTGTTGTTGCGTTCCTGCAGATGAGGGAAGCTCGATTAGAGCTTCAGCAAGTTCCACTACATTGTTTACAACTTCTCTTGACACTTGTGGTAATCCGTCAGTCAAATTCAAGCTCAGATTGCTCACATTCAAAGAAAGATTAACAGAATTGACAGACGATGAAGTATACATGAGCTGCAAGCCGTCACGAATCATTGCGCTGTCTTCAGGTTGGATTTCATCACAACAATAATCTGGGTCTCCAATCTCATCATCGAAGACTTCGTTATCGTCATCGGATTCATATGAATCCATCAATATTGCTATTTCCTCGTCATTCAAGCAGATAGATTTATTTTTTTCGACTTATCACAAGCCTTGTTTCTATCACTTCGACGAGACATTATTATTTTACTAAAAAAAAGCATAATAACTTTTAATTCTAGTAAACAAAACAAAACAACACTGACAAAATAACACAGAACTAATAAGACATGGGTGGACAATTTTTTACAGCTAAGCCACTAAGACCGTCTATAGACGTCTTCACAAAAACACGATTTTCACAAAACTTTTTATTTCACAAATCAAACAAAAAACATTCCCGTGTTGATTTGTTTATTGGAAAGTATTTTTTTTATAATTTAATTTGTACAAAATTCACAATTAATTTTTCAACCTGTTTGCACCAAATTCTTAATAGAAATGATTATATCTATTGAACTATTCTACTCATAGGCTCCAAACCCCTACTGTTGTAGAGGTAAATTCAACCTGCACAAAACTTCTATGGAGGTGAGAGCGGAAAAATGATTCAGTAAGAAGAGAATTGGATTTATATAAAGACCGTCTGTAGACGGTCTTAGGGGCTTAAGGGTTAAGTATAAAAATATATATTTCGAAACCGCAAAATGGATAAACCTTTATTATTAGTATACATATAAAATTCAAATTTAAAAAAAAAAATCTGTGCCTGGTTTTTGAAAAATCGATTTTTCAAAAAAAAATTTTATTTACTTTTTTTAAAAATCGAAAAACGTTTTCTTTGAAAATTTTCGTATGCAGTTTTATTAACAATTTTAGGGAGTATTTGTATAAAAAAAATTATTTTAATCAGTTCATTCGCTATTGAGAAAGTCGAAAATATGAAAAGTTGTTCTATGGGAAGTACCATACGCAAAAAAAATATATTTTTATAATTAAAAGTAGGCTGTACTAACTTAAGAACACACACATTTTTTTATAAAAATTCTTGGAGCCGTTTTTGAGAAATACATTTTTTTCTTAACTTTTTTTTAAATTTGTATGGGAGGTACCCTTGTTTTTTATTTTAGAAAAATAATTTTTTTAACTATTCAAGACAGAGTCAAAACAACTACCAAATACGAAGTTTCGAAAAAATTCAATTAAGTCGTTTTCAAAATTATGAATTTTCAAAAAAAAGTTAATTTCCAAAAATTTTTTTTTTCAATTTTGGCTCACAATAGTGTTTAAACTTTCTAGGAGCTTTTGCGTAAAAAATTTCAAAAAAATCAAATTAACCGTTTCCCAGAAAATCGAAAACCAAAAAAATGGTTGTACTAGAGGTAACCAAAATAACAATTTTTTTCTTTATTAATGAACTGATTTTTTTTTTTTTTTAAAAGTATAGGAGCTACTGTTATTTGTTGTCTTTAAAAACGGTTTAGGCTGCAGACTCGAGGAGAGACAGACAGACAGGGGGTGGCCGTTGCGCGATAGTTGTGTGTTCGCCTGTCAACCTCATGGTCACAGGTTCGATCCCTGCCGTAGTCTATGTCTTCTTATTTTTCCATTAAAAACCAATTCTAAAATTAAAATGTCATACAATGATTTGCTGGTTTACTCATTACATGCTGTTTAGACATAGAACTAACAACATGTGATTGAGTAAAGCAAGTATACCGATAAAATATGACAAAGAATAAAAAAAAATTAATCCGAATTATAAGGGACATAGATAAATAAGACACGGAAATTTCTCCGCATTAGTTCAGCCGCCATCCCTGGATATAAAATCTGAGACAACAACCACCAACAGTCTCCGAATATCGCGACACACATCTTTCCTATTATTCTTTCTCTTCCTTAACCTCACCGCCACGCCCGCGCTGTGTTGAAACATTTAAAAGGTATTCATAATCCCTTGAGCGCGAATAAAAAAAAAAAAAAAAGACAGAGGGAATGGGGGACCCACTTTTTTGGTGTTCTCTATGATCGTAATGTCATATTTGATTGTTAGAAAAAAAAATTTGTTTGAGAATACATAACTTGCCTTATAGTACCTATAATCGCAAGTAAAAATTGTGTATCAATAGGATTCGAACGCCGAATACTTCAATTAGTTAGATTTAGATAGTACTTTCTGATAATATTAGAATGAATATTTTTTCAGAAAATAGTTTTTGATAATAAATAACGCCACGAGTACGATAACTCAGGCACCGCAAAATAATAACGGATTTTTTTAGAGGGGCTTAGTACATGTATTTTTTAATATGGGTGGGGGGGTCTGTCTATCACCGTTTGTGCGGGAGGGGCAATTACATAAAAAAGTACTAAAAATGGAAAACAAAATATTAATAAATAACGGTAATACTTACACATAAGTATTATAACTTTTTTAAAGCAATTACCTCAATCCATTAGATAATTTTTAAATCAAGTGTAATCTACGCATAGTTTTTGAGAAAATGGGTTTTAGACTCAAATTTTGGGAAGAAAAAGATAAAAAAAATGTTTAAAGTGTAATTTTTCAAAACTTTAAAATTATATAATATTTTTTTCATAAGCTAGTTGCTCTGATTAATTCTTAATCAAAAACTGAAAAAGAACAATATTCTATTATGTGTTGTAGTTTTTGAAAAAATTGAAAATTACTGAAACTACTTTCTTCATCTGATTTTTTTTTGGATTTACGGTGGTCTCACTTTGAGGGGAGAGTCGTTCCATAACTACGGTGCCGCAAAATAATAACGGATTTTTGTAGAGGGGCTTAATATAATAATTTTATCCTACGGAAGAGGGGGTCTATGTCCCTCCTTTTAGACGGGAGGGCCAATTTTCTAAAAAATAACTTAAAATAAAAAAAAAAGATTTAAAAACAACGGCAACATTTGCAATAAAAGAATATAGGTCTTCTGAAATCCAAGAACTTGTCTTCTTATCATTTGTTTCAATCTAGTAATGTGCGTTAATAGTTTTTTTTTTGAAAAAATACCTTCAAACTCAAAATTTATCAAAAAAATAAAGTGAGGTATGTATGTGGGGCATGCTGCCCTCCTGCAATCCTCATGCCTGGGCACACTATATGCTTTGGGGTGGGTGCGAGGTTGGGCGTATTCAAGGTTTCTTTTGTATTGCAGGGTCTAGATTTAAAGAAGCTTTGAATTTATTCTCTATATCCAACAGCTGTTTTCTAAATAAGTGTACCTACATATAAAAAAAAACAAGAACTTAGAATCCCTTGAAAAAACAGTTTTGGTAATTTTTAATTTTAAACTATGGGCATAAAACCGTCTAGATTTCATAGTTTGATTACGAATATATTAGGACATTTAATAATTAGATTCAATAAGTACTTAATTTCGCTACTTAAAAAAATGTTTGATAAATTTTGTGTTTGAAGGTATTTTTTTCAAAAATTAAACACTGAAAACTAGACACTTAATTTAGACGGAAATCGAATTTAAAGAGAAAACAGGTGTAAAGTTTGATGGCTCCAGGACGCTTAGTTTGGCCGGAAATCGCGTTTAAGGTTAAAAGTCGGTTTATCATGTAATGGATACATCGATTCAAAGAGTGCATTTGCTAGATCACGAATGTGCTATTTTGAACTCTGTAGAACGCTTAGTTTAGACGCAAATCAAATTTAAAGAGAAAAATACTTCAATTATGACAAATTGGTTTTTCGTATCGCTGCTGTAAGTGAAAGTGTTGCCGAAGACCCGAATGTGTCGATTCCTCGTCGTTATCCGGAATTAGGACTGTCTTATGGCACATTATGGAATATTTTGCATTTGGATCTACACCAACATCCATATAAAGTGCAGCTCACATAACAACTGAAGCCAGCTGACCATTCACGACGTCGTAGATACGTCGACGGCGATTTTTAGAACAAAATTTTCTTCAGCAACGAAGTACATTTCTCACTCGGTGGGTATGTTAATTAACAAAATTGTCATATTTCGGGTTCTGAGAATCCTCAAATAATTGAAGAGAGGCCATTACATCCACAAAAATTCACTGTTTGGAGCGCTTTTTGGTCCGGAGGTGTGATTGGACCTTACTTCTTCGAAAACGACGATGTAACGACTGTCACCGTCAATTCGGAGCGTTATGGTCATATGATATCTCTTTTTTGCCTATTGAAGAATACGACTTGGAGAATATGTGGTTTCAACAAGACGGTGCCACTCGAGCGAATATAACTTTATTGCAAGAGACATTTCCTGGCCGCGTAATTTCTCGTCGTGGCGATATCAACTGGCCACCAAGATCATGCGATTTCACACCGCTGGACATTTTTTTGTGGGGCTAAGACCTTGTTTATGCAAATAAACATTTAACTCTTGAACACTTGAAAACCAACATTCGTCAAGTTATGGCTGAGATTCCGCCCAATATGTATCACAAATTGCCTCAAAATAATCGATGCTTGCAACAATTCGCGTGGTGGTCACTTAAATGATGTAGTATTTCACACATAATGTCAACATTCAAACTTTATAATAAAACAGAAACATCATGAAAAAAAAAATTTATATGTGTTTTATTTACGTTTACTTTTGAAACCTCAAAATGGATAACCCATTACAAAAGTTTATAATGTGTGTGAGGCAGTTTATGAAATGCAGTAAGATCATTTTAATAAATCGAATTGAAATACCGTCCTCACCAACGGCATTAGATTTGAGGCAACGTATTATATTAACGACATCAATTTCAGAAACGACTTCAAAGTTAATGTCAGAAAAGATGGATAGCCGATCATCAGCAACAAAACGTAGACTGACAGTGGAACCGGAAATAAAAGCAAAAATATTAATATAAAATAATTTTTTTTCGAAATTGTAAATGCAATGAAAGTACAATAAAGAATAATAAAAGCCGTAAAATAAGGAGCTTTTGCGATTTAAATAATTTAAAAATCTTTATGTTGTACTTAAATTTGGTGAAAATTATTTGTAAAATTTGTTTTTACACACTGTACATTACAACATACAGATTCATACACATTTATTTATTTTTTCGAATAAAATATACTTTAATATGTTTATTTTTCTAATATTATTTTTTTTAAGAAATCCAATTAATGGAATTTTACAAATCGTCACCGCACAATGACATTCATTGAACGAACCCATAATAATTACTATAACGTGAAAGCACTCGATGTATCACCTCATCAAAATTTGCACATCCCACTCGTCTATCATTAGGTGGCGTAGTGGAAGAGTACTTGGACGGTGATGGAAAGGACATGAGTTCAAATACCGGAAATATCATGTAAGTCAAAATTGAACTTTATAAAATTAAATTAAATTCTATACATTTCAGATAAGCAGGAAAAGCTGTTTCCTAAGTCCCATATTTCGAGGAAAATGCAGTTATGAATACAATAATAAAATAAATATTAGCAACCATTTTTTAAAACTATTTTCAGTTGTTTGTATTTCCCCCTTTAGGAGAACCTGTTACTTTCATGGTACTACCGGTGTCTCAGCCTGGACCACTCTAGCATTAGGTGTAGACTAACCGAGCAGGTATGCCTTCGTTGTGGATAGTCGGGTCACTCGAAGCGGTATTGCTCTAATGCAATTCATTGCCGTAAATGCGACTTTAGAGGGAACCCGGCGGCACATTTCATGCTAAGGGCTAACTGTCCAGCCTGCAGTACTGCAGTTGCCAGGGCGTGTGCTCGACACTAAAATAGTCAATACAATTTATCTGCCAGGGCGCCAGAGCAGCCATGTTTGAGTTGGGGCAGACGTTATGCAGCACACAGTGTAGCTTTGCGCTACTGCAGGACACTTATACTGTCGAAGGACATGTGACGGGACTGCCAGAGTATATGCAATCGTTCGCGGACAGAGAAGGCAACTCCACTGTTATAATGAAGGATTTAAAAAGACTGTGTGTTCGCTAACAGATGGCAGATAATGGGGTGTGTGTGTGAATGTTGAGGTAGGCTCTGGTAGACTGATTTTATGCATTCTTTACTTTTAGCCTTCCCTTGACATAAACCTTGCACACGTGTATGTATTGCTGCTCCAACTGTTTGGTATAAATGCGCTTCGTAGATTCAGCTTTAGCTGGTCTATCCGTCGTACCGAAAGGGTGAGTGACCACAGCCTGATGCAGTTTGTGCTTGCTCGCTCTAATGGTGCTCCGGATTCCAGTGTGTGCTGGGATGATAAGCGTTGGCGTCCCCACAATTTTGACTGGCTGCAGTATACGAGGGAAATTGCGATATAGCTTAGTTCAACATCACTTGGCGCATTTGAGAGATTGGGGTTGGACTCCAAGGTTGCATGGTTGGAAGAATGCATGTGCTGTGTCAACGACCAACTCTTCCCAAGGAGCCGTTTGGTAAATTGGAAAAGCATTAAGTGGTGCACACCAGAGTTGAATGTGAAGCGTAAGCAGGTGAGGATACCGCGTAAGCACTTCCAAACCTGTCCGTGTCGTGGGTTGCCTTCAATCAGTCAAGGCTTGCCTATCGGCATGGCTTGAGTCAATACAAGAGGATGCTTGCCCGCAGTAGGAATGAGGAATGGAGATCTTTCGCCGAGGAACATCGTAATGACCCTTGGGGTTAATTATACCGTGTTTTTCGGGGGAGGAAGACTCTATCCATGATGTTGGTAGGGTGCTCTCATCATTGAGGGATTGTATGGCTACCTTAATGAGCTCCTTCTTCCCCAGGGGCGTGCGTACGGTGGATCCACTCCCCGAATTGCACAATGCACGCTTCGGTCGGCAGATATGTCCTTGGCATATTTGTTGACTTCAGTGGGGCATTTGACTTTCTGGATTTTGCTAGTGTTGAGCGAAGTTTGGTAGAGGTTAGTTGTCGGGAGGCTGCTATCTAGAGGAGTTACTTCTCACGAAGGGTCGCCCGGGTTGCCTACCAATTGGATCGTGTGGCACTGGGCGTTGAGAGAGGTTTTCCACAGGGGTCCATCGGTGGTCCATATATATGGAAGCTTATGATGGATCCCCTGCTGAACGGTTTTACGTCCTGGCCGTACTGCAAATGCGCTGCTTATGCCGATGATCTTCCTTGCTGAAGGCCAGTCTCAAAAATAGTGATAAGGCGAGTGCTTCTTTCGAGTTCCTCCCCCGTGTAGTTTCTGTAAGTGAACGTATACTTCTCACTTTATGCGGGCTTTCTGTTGACTGGTCATGGTTCCTTGAATGCATTCTTGCATAAAAGGGCCTTAGAAGCATGTGCTAGTTGAGTGCTCGCTATATGTTCACTTCAGGGACCTCTCTGCGGTGGTTTTAGTGCAAGAGGGTGACGTTTGGAATTTCAGCCGGATCCTTCATTCGAGGGTGGTGGCTGATAATCTAGCTATTTCTATAATCCATTTCATAATCCAATTCCTTGAACATCTGGCTGGTTACTGTTTGGGCGCGAGGGTGTCTTAAGTGCGACAGCTTGACCCATTTACTATTAGCGTGTTGTTCACTACATTTAGTATTTATCATGGTGGAGGTGCCTTTTGTCCTGAGTTTTAACTCAGTGGCATTAGGACTGAATCCATGACGAGAAAACTTATGTGGGGTATGGGTTGCTGTGCTGCCGTCTTAAGGCAAAAGCGCGTACCTCCACTCTTTGAGTTTTCACATAAATGCGATTTACTATTTTTGGATTTCGCACTTTAAAATTTAATGTTTTGAAAACTTAAAAAACTATTATTTAATGAAAAATAATGTATTATTTTTATTTAATATTATTATAAATATGCCATAAAATCAATTTTCGATTTTTGGCTTTTACGCCCTTTTTCCTTATGATGGCAGTGTGTATGTTTTTTTTTTTTTTTTTTTTATAATCTACACGCGCTCAAGGGATTATGAATACCCTTTAAATGTTTCAACACAGCGCGGGCATGAAGGTGAGGTTAAGGAAGAGAGAGAATGATAGGAAAGATGTGTGGCGTGATATTCGGAGATTTAATCTCCAGGGATGGCGGCTGAATTAATGCGGAGAAATTTCCGTGTCTTATTTATCGATGTCCCTTATAATTCGCATTAATTTTTTATTCTTTTGTCATATTTTATCGGTATACTAGTTTTACTCAATCACATGTTGTTAGTGTTATGCCTAAACAGCATGTAATGAGTAAACCAGCAACTCATTGTATGACAATTATTTTTATAATTGGTTTTAATGGAAAATAAGAAGACATAGACTACGGCAGGGATCCAACCTGTGACCATTAGGTTGACAGGCGAACACACAACTATCGCGCCACGGCCACCCCGTGCTGGGATGTCTCGGTAATGCTGGCCTGTCCAGTGGCATACTGGTATTAGTTGCTGTGTTTTCTTTTTGTAGTGTTTGGCCATTTTGTCGTCGTTTTCGGGGGGCTCACGGCAGGTATAAGCGCATGCGTTTTGTGCTCGTGCTCTCCTCCTGTCCAAGTGGCACGCTGAGTTCCTGATAAGTTGTCATGATTTCTCAGGAACAAAGTGATGGTTTCAGTTGTGTAAAAACACAGTCACCTAAACTTTACATTAACTGAAAAAGCGCAAGTGGCGGTCCATTGTGCAACTGAATTCAAAAGGGTACACTGTTTAACGTAACTTTTGTGCAATCAATGTAAATCATTACAGAATGGTTCCTTTAAACTATATTGCAACTTTTTAAGAGGATACTATGAAAGTTCTTGTTGACTTAATTTTGACTGATATTAAAGTTTTAGTGGCGGTTTCGGTATTGTTTAATTGACATTACTGGTTTCCATCAAATATTTTTCCAATTTCATAAAAGTACTTCTTATCAATATATAGAATTTATATAAAACGTAATAATTATCAACTCAAACATGGCTCTTGAGTATTTATTCCAGTCCTTTTTATTTAATTTTCAAATCGCTCGCAGTTGTATCATAAAATGTAATTAACTACCCCTTCTAAAACTTGCGCGCTCACTTAATAATTTACTTTTAAAATATTCTATTTTTTTTTAACTTGCGACATGTTGATAGATGAACAAAGTATTTGCAATGCAGTTACATTTAAGTTATTAATATTTCATTATCACTTCAAAGTCACTAATAAGTAATTGAGTGGTAATATCTCAACTTTGTTTTAAAAGAGTTGCATTTTAGTCCCTAACACAAATTGAAAACAAGTAATATAAATTAGCTTACATTGTAACTAATGGGTAACTGATCAGTTATGCAATTTAATGCCAATGCGGTTAATGAATGAAAACATCAGCTTATTAAATAATTATTTATTGAGGTTCTTTATGTATAATTTTAATGTCGCTTTCAGTGTGTCACAAAATGTTATTGACTAACGCAAAACTTTCGCGCTCAGTTATGTGCTTTAATGCCAGCGCCATAAATGAATGAAAACATCAGCCTATAAAAAATTATTTATTGAGGTTCCTTGTTGAATTTTAATGTCGCCCGCAGTTGTATCACAAAATGTGATTAACTTACCCTTATAAAACTTTCTCGCTCTCAAATTAATTACTTTTAAGATATTCTAGTTTTTTTATTTATTTGCGACAATTGAAATTGGTTGAAGAATTGACAGATGAACAAAGTAATAGCCATGCATTAACATACGAGTTATTAATATTTGATTCAAGGGCGTATGCAGGATTTTGATGAGGGGCGGGGTGGGGGGCAAGCTCATTAGAGAACAATGTATCAATTTATAAAAGCTCTAAATTTATATACATATATTAAAGTGGCTGTGTATTTAAATGTCTAGGTCGTATTTCTATGTCGTGTTGCTAGAAGAGCTTTGATGAGAATGCCCCGATTCTTATTTTTCGTTTTTTCACTTTTCACTAGACATAAATAATAAATTGTTGTTGTTTTGTTTTCAAACAATCTCACGATATTATTTTTTAAAACCTTAAGCTTTCACAAAAACAAAGTAGATCTTGATAAAGTATCCTTATCTATAACTTCCATCCTGTAAAATGCATCATTCTCGATGCCCCAATATATTTTTGTTTTAATTTACAAAACAAAACATTTAAACAGAAACATTAATGTTTTATTATAAATTCGATTTTACATCTCCAAATTAAATAAGCAATACGTAATTTTCTACATCATTAACAGTAAATGACAGGTTAGACGATTGAGAAAAAAATAATTTAGTTTTCTTCACCAATTACAAAAATAAATAAAAAAATACAGTAAAATCGTCATAAAATTTATTTCGTAATTCCCAGTTTGTTTTGATCACGTCAGAATCTTAAAGAAAGCCAATTTTGTATAAAATAACTACTACTACTACTTATTTTCAGTGTAGCTGTCCAATTAAAATAAAAACTTTAAACAAAACAGATAACATATAACCCAAATAGATCACAATCGATCTCTAATTTTCTATTAGATCAATATTACCGTGTATCTTGAAAAATAATCGGCTTAAGTGATTCTCGTGTTGCAGTAATAGCTCTCTTAAGCTTTTTTTTATAATCTACACGCGCTCAAGGGATTATACTATAATACCCTTTAAATGTTACAGCACACCGCGGGCGTGATAGTTAGGAAGAGAAAGCCGGATAGGAAAGATTTGCGGCGCGGTGTTCTGAGACTGGAGGTGTCGTTGTGTCAGATTTTTTCTCCACAGATGGCAGCTGAACTAATGCGGAGAAATTTCCATATCTTATTTATCTATGCCCCTTATAATTGGCATTTTTTTTATTCGTTGTCATATTTTATCGGTATACTAGTCTTATTCAGTCACATGTTGTTAGTGCTATGCCTAAACAGCATGTAATGAGTAAACCAGCAACTCATTGTATGACATTTTATTTTAGAATTGGTTTTAATGAAAAAATAAGAGAACATAGACTACGGCAGGGATTGAACCTGTGACCATGAGGTTGACATGCGAACAAACAACTATCGCGCCACGGCCACACCGATCAAAAGGTAAGATTCCTATTGCTTCAAATACTCCTTGGTATTGAGCGTCTAGCTTGGACTTCCGAATCTGATTGCTTTTATAATCAACTTTTGTTCCTATTTCCAGCCGTGACCTTTTAGTTTCATTACGATCAACTAACTTTCACTTTAGATGCACTTTCCTTAATAATTTTAACTCTAATTGAAAATACATCGCCATAATCTGGTTCTTAATTTAATTGACACAATAAAAGTCCAACTTGTGGAATGCTATCATTAATACCAGTAAGCATTTTTAATGGAGAAAATTTAGTTGTATTTATTATTAAGATAAGTTGTCCATTCTAAGCTTGTATCAAAATTGTTTCTTAAAAGATTTGCAATTGCGTCAAAATCAACATATTTCTACTTAGCCAATTGCCCTGCTTATTCCTGGGGCTATCTTATATAGTAATGTTCAATTCCATATGATATGCACAGTGCACATTTTCTTAAGCTCTTGTAAAATTTGTTCCATTGTCACTGTTATATCTAAAAGATACTCCAAATTAGGTTATAAAATCACTCATACATTGTAAAGTCTCCAATGTTTTTAGTGGATGTAAAACTATATATTGGATAAATGCATCAATGATCATAAGTACATAACGATCAACTCCTGATTTTTCAGCAAATGGACCCATGCAGTCAATGTGTATTGCTTGTTTGAAAATTGATCGGTTGCTTATCAATAGGATGTAAAGTTTTTTGCTTCATTCCAGATAGTCTCTTGGTTTTTAAGCAGATTGTACATGAATGCAAAAATCCATGGAATCCAAGAAATATTCTCCAATTTTTGAAAAAGTGTTATTTTTTGCAACTCAAAGTAAATCGTTGATCTAACAAATACCTTCGAAAATGTTTCAATGCATACACGATAGCAAGTGTTTCCAACTCAAAGCTGTGGTATTTTGTTTCGCAAAGCTAAGTTTATACGATTGGAAGATCTACCAATATTGGCAGTTTTTTCTCAAAAAAATTCTACCAATTTTCTATCAACAATGTAAGTATCCAATTTTATCTGTAAAATTTACAGAACACTTTTGTTCCTATTTCCAGTCGTGACTTTTTAGATTCATTACTATCAACTAACTTTCATTTTAGTTGCACTTTCCTTAATAATTTTATCAGCTAATTCTCTTATTGAAAATATATCATCATAATCTGGTTCTTAATTTAATTGACAAAATAAAAGTCCAACTTGTGGAGTCCTGCCATTAAGTCCAGTAAGTATTTTTAATGCAGAAAATTTAGTTGTCTTATTTATTGTTAACATAAGTTGTCCATTCTAAGCTTGTATCAAAATTGGTTCTTAAAAGGTTTGCAACTGTGTCAAAAAACATATTTCTACTTGGCCATTTGCCCTGCTTCTTCCTGGGGCTATCTTATAATGTTCAATTTCATATGATATGCACATTGCACATTTTCTTAAGCTCATCACTTGTAAAATGTTTTCCATTTCACTCTTATTTTTAAAAGGTACTCCAAATAAGATTATAAAATCATCCATTCATTGTACAGTCTGCAATGTTTTTAGTGGATGTAAAACTATATATTTGGTTAAATGCATCAATGATCGTAAGTACGTAACGATTAACCCCTGATTGTTCAGCAAACGGAAATATGCAGTCAATGTGTATTGCTTGTTTGCTTCATTCCAGATGGTCTCTTGGTTATTAAGCAGATTACCCATGAATCCAAAAATCCACAGCATCCAAGAAATGTTATCTAATTTTTGAAAAAGTATTTTTTTTTGCAGCTCAAAGTAAATCGTCGATCTAACAAATAACTTCGAAAATGTTTCAATGCATAAACTATAGCAAGTATTGCCAACTAATAACTGTGCTATTTTGTTTCGTAAAGCTAAGTTTATACTATTGGAAGATCTACCAATATTGGAAGATTTTTCTCAAAAAAATTCTACCAATTTTCTATCAACAATGTAAACATGAAATTTTATCTGTAAAATTTACAGAAAAAAAATTTGGCAGCCAATCGTTTGCCAATTTGCTATAAAAAATGGCAGACTTCTTCCAATCGTGTGAACTCGTCTAAGCACCCAATTTTTCTTTATTTCAAACAATGGGACGATTATCTGCCAATTAAAAATTGGATGATCTTCTTGCTAACAATATCATCGCTTTCGAAAAAAATGGAAAAAAGTGTTTTAAAAGACGAAAATGGATGCGGAAATAAATAAGAAGTTGCTAATCACCGTCGGTCAATAAAACGAAGAAAAAGTTTTATAAGCAGACGGTCAAAAATGATTGGATAGTCGCTATTGCGCTTTTCAATTTTTTAAACTCTTGGTATAATTTATAAAAGTTTTTTTTCCACACATATTTCACTTCTATAATACATTTTCATATTGCCTATCATCTGTCAGAGAATTGTCTTCCATGAGTCTACCAACTTTTTGTTTTCTGAAGTCTTCCAACCATGTTAACAGAACATTTTTGATTGGAAGACAAATTATAGTCGGCAAAGTTCAGCCAATTTTCTACCAATAAAATCAACAAACCGTTTAAACGGAAAATTTTCACTTGATTGAAAATTGGCAATTGTCAGCTTATTGGTAGCAATTGGAAGACTTTTGACTCTTCGGTCAATTTTCGAAGATCGTCTAATCGTGTATACTTAGCTTAAGGTTTAGTAGCTTTACTGAAATATGCTACCACCCATTATTTGTCTTTAATGCGATGAACTCCACAACTAAGTGCATTTGGACCTGTAAGCAATTGTGTTGATAAATCCGAATTGGAAATTGTAATGACAGATCTTTGAGTAAATTGGTGGCTGACAACGATGATCTAGCTCCTCATATTCTGATGTCTGATGGATTATTTACGATTCTGTCCTTAAAACACAATTAGGTACTTAACTTAGCGATGTCAAATCAATGAATTTTTTGCTTTTACAAATAAAATTTCACATTGAATAATTTGTTTTTGTTAATTTTTTTAAATTTTTAATTGAAGCAAAATTTGTGTATCAAAAACTTTTTTTTATAAAAAACAACATTAATACAATAGCAGCTAATACTAATATTCGCATAATAGTACAAATAGAGGAGCAACTGTCAATATACATAGAATTTTATATACATACCTAGAAATAGCATAGAATTTTGTATACGTACCTAAATAAAATATTTTGATACCAATTCTAATGGATTTTGATTTAAGAAAGGAGGTGGCTCAAAATAAAATGCTTAAAATCAGAAACTATTCCATTATTTATAGGGAAACACTAAGGTAGAGCAACTGTCAATATTAATAGAAATTTCTATATCTAATACAATATTTCATTTCTAATTCTAATTGATTTTGAGTTAAAAAAGTTACTCTTCTTTAAATAAAATGTTTAAATTCAGAAGTTTTCCACTTTTTTAATTCATTCATTAACTTCTGCCCCTTGCCTACGCCCTTGATTTTCACTGTCACTTCAAAGTTACTCAGAAGTAGTTGCGTGGCTATATTTTAACTTTGTTATAAAAGAGTTACATTTCAGTTCTTAAACACAAATTCAACACAAGTAATACCGATTGGGTTGTAATGAAATTAAAGCCACCCTATTAATTTTAAGTTTTATCTTATGCGAAAGTATCCCTTACGTAACGGAGCCCCCGGGTCATGTTCGTTTTTCTGGTGTTTGTACGCACCAGACGTCTCGATGCCGGCCTATCTGAGAGGTAGGCCCCCTATTGGGAGCAGCGTGGTGGCTGTGGTTGCCCACAAATGCGGGAACGTTAAAATTAGGTATATGTATATGTGCTACATAGGCCTCGCTTTTAGAAAGGGGAAATGGATTAAACTTTTCGCGCTGGTCAACGCTTTTCTTGACCCCGACAGTATGGGTAGGCACACAGTGAGATACAAGCGTTAACTCACTGGAGCACACGTAAAAGCAAACTTCATTCTGTAGACCAGATTACGTTGGTGTGAGAAATAGTTCATATATTATAGGAGATGGGTAACATGATCATGCCTTTTACCTAATGTGGATTGACTATTGCACACTCGCCAAAAACGTGGACGGGCCGTCGCACGATTTATGTAATCTTGTGAATCGCCCGTCACAAAATACATTTAAAAAAGTCGATCTTTTTTGTTTGATTTTCCACAATAATTTAAGAGCAGGTCTCTGGCTGATGGAAACCACGTAACTACTGAACTTAATGAGTATTTTGAAGCCACAACAGAATAGAAAAGGTTGATAAGGGATTTAAGAAAATAAATAGGCAGGTGAAACCTGTTGTGGTAAAATTTACCTCAACACACTTTTTGCTTATAGTTGCAGATGTCGTTTGCTGTCGTAGACTGCATTTGGGCCGCAGCACTGTTATATAGAATCAAGTTGCTACAATGAATTTAAATTACAGTTTTGCTTTGCAACATATATGCTAAATAATACACACAACTTAAATCTAATACAAGTTTTCATTTAAATCAAGATCTCAGTTCACCGCCATCGTCTCCACGTATCCATCAAGCGCACCTGTTTCTAATTTCTTCTCTAACTCTCGAGCGTCAACATAAGTGATTGTCTCTTCGTCATCTTCCATGAGAGCTGCTTGTTAAGCGTCCTCTTTAACACAACGCTGCGTTAAACAAACAGGAGGTGATGGAATCATTGATATATTTTCCTGGAAGCTTTTAACATCAATTTGAATTTCAAAATTACGGCCTTTACACAAACGCTCCATTGTGTTACTCCAAGATTTCAGCAACACTCTTGATTGCATCTAAGGTCTTATTCCATATTTCAAGACTTTACTTAACAGGAACATTGCGGCGGTTTTCGAATTAAAAACTGGGATCGAATTGGCTTCCTTGCCGGCTGCTTTGTGGAATGCTTTCCTCCAGCGCACCGTGGATTCGTCCTCCTTTTGAAGTCTTTATGGCATTTTTCGCCAATTTGAAACTCTAAATCAAATCGAGTTGTTAATAAAAACATGTTCTCAATTACTAGTGTTTCATTGAACTTTCCTTACAATCATTTCTCACAAATTTTATTCACTGTCCGGGATAAATTTCACTGTAATAAAAGTAGCACGTTTCTGTACACAAAACTCACCTCGGAAAAATTAACAGATATTATTTTTGGGAAGTGTTCAAAACTTTATTAGATGTAGGACAAACTTTTTATTATTTTTTTATTGCATTTTTTTTGTCATTTTCCATGTGCCAATATGGATTTTGATCGGAAAATTCAGAGTATCTTGGCGAAAACAAAGCAAATAATTTTTTTATTGTAGGTATGTATGTACATGTATTTTGTAGAGTAATCAAAAGCGTTTCACTTTTCAACAAATTTAACTTTAATTTGGTGTGTGTGCAAGAGCATACGGGTCATATAGATGTCCAAAATCAAATCCACATTTGAATCCATAGACAGTGCATTATTACTCAGTGGGTAGTTTCATGTCATATCGTTGATTTGCTTTTTACAACTAGTTCTATTTTTCCATCAACATTTACATATTTTATTGAGACGTAAACACAGTTTACGAAATAAGTAAAGGCAAGCATCTAAAAAAAACAAAAGCCACTACAAAAAATAAACCCATACATGAAACGTCAATTTATCTCTTGTCTTGTTCAGAAAGTATTTTTTTTCGACATGTCGCTGCATGGATATGATATGGATTTTTTGACCTCTAATGAATTTTTTCATGGCATGTTCATAGTACTGCTATCGTTCGTGCCTGTGGATCCAGCCTGTTCGAAGGTAATGTTTTTAATTCTTGAATAGCTTGTTCAACATCTGCAATAATATGTATGAAAGATACATTTTTCTTATTAACTGGTATAGCAATTGCTGTATTAACAAACAAATTCTCGTTGCATACAAATCCGATATTTTGTAACTGCATGCCCTTTAGTTTGTCGATCTTTTTTTAGTGTGTGGTTTGTATTTGTGTAGCAATGTTGTTGTATATGTGTTTTGCTTTAAGGTGAATGTGTTGTATTCATTGGGCCAGTGCACACGAGATGAACTTTTCTGGTGGAAAACCAGTTTCATACTTTACTTTGCGCCTACACGAGATGAACTATTCTGGTGGAAAAAATGTATACATGTACCTAACTCTTGCGTGTTAGTTAGATGATGCACACATTTTGTCCATCAAAGGTAGAAAGTTGTGTGTGTATTAGTGTTCTACCTCGTTCTTCCACTCAAAAATTGGCGGAACTTTCATTCCGTTTCGTTCCCCACATTTCGCTTCCCTCTCCAACAAATTCAATACTCCGGCGGAAGAATTCATCTCCTGTGCGCTGGCCCATTGTCATTAAGTATTGCTCTCATTCTGGTTGCGGTGTGAAAGATGATATTTTGTATTTTTGTCATTGTTGTAAAAAGTTTATTGTTTTGTTTACTGTAGTTTTTAAGGGTCATGAATGTTTCGATGTCGTATTTCATTTTGAATTGCTTCATATACGTATGTGTATAATATGTAACAAAACGCGTAAAGATCGGCAGGCCCACCTATAATATTCAATTATAAATTTTAATTTGTGATCAATTCTTTTTGATTTAATTTATTTTTTACTTGGTAAATAAGATTTGTTTTGAGGGAATAAAAAGGATTTTGTTCAGAAAAATGTCGAAACTGTCCAGAAAATGGACATTTAAATGTAGTTCTACACAAAATTATATGCACGAGCATATAAATAATAACTTTTCTGAAACTGGTTCGTATCTAAATTGTACCTCATTTGCTTGGAATAAGCTTCTTGTATTCATCTAAAAGCTTTTGAAAAAATCTAAGCTTAATGCAATAAAGATGAGCTTTAAGATTAAGATGAATTTTGGGCGTATTCATAGTCATTTTGAAACTGAGTCTAAGTTAATCCTAGGTTTAATTGAATTTTCGGCCGTTGATTCTAACTTTTAAGTTTATCATTCCATAGTTTATAGTTTTAAGTTAGGTTTAGTTATGAATCTTGTATTAAGCCTAATAAATGGGGGAATTTCCCCTACCAAAAATAAAAAAAATAAAATATATGAAGCTCTATGTGTAGTAAGACAAGCTAATAATCTTATAAAAATACAAAACAAACAATTTGTAAGTAAAATCGGCCTGTATTCATTGAACCAAAATTGTCTTAAACTGTAGTTTAGGAAAACCTGATAAACATCAGCGATTATAAATATGCCCCAATTTTTATTGTACATAATACATATTTTTTCTTTCACTAATTTTAATAATCTTTCATGCAATTTTAATTGAAATGATATACATTTAAGGTGAGATTAGCACTAAAAAGTAATTCATTCATTGTTCATTAATTTCTACCCACCGATTTTTTAAAACAACCGCCAAATCCGTGGTGAAACTGATATTTTTGCACTAAGATGCGTGAAATGTGGTTATAATTACACACAGTTGCAAATAATATCAGTTTCACCAAGGTCCTAGCTTGTAGGCAAACCAAAAAATGCCGAAATTTCCCACCTTTTTCTGCCTCATCAGTGGTAATAAACATTTGGTATAAAATTTGGTTTTATGTTCAACCCATTATAATGTATTATTGATTGAATCACAGTCTTCGTTCTCTGGTTGAACATTTTGGGAAGAGTATTGACACGAAACTATAATTGGTAGATGAGTTCAAAAGTTGGTAGGATAAACGGCCCTTAGCTAGCATCCCCAGTTGTAACTGCATTTAACCACAAACACACCAAAATCATCAACCATCTGAATTAATACTTTCAATTTCTGTTCAAATTTTCGTCTGATGTTGTCTTGATTATTACTTAAAAAACAATTTTGCAGATCTCTGAAATTTGCGTTACACTTGTTAAGATTAAGATATATATATAGTCACAGTTTGAAAATATTTTAAATTGCAATTGATATCAATTATGATTTTGCTTACACTATTTTTAAAACTTATTTCACAATAATTCGATTACATTACATTCTTTATAACCAATCAACATACCAACACCTACTGATCCAAGTCTATTATTATAGATTGGATATTTATCCCATTAATTAAATCTAAAATTTGCTGAATATTTAAATTAATGCATTTCCTTTCCTTTTTCTACAAAAACTTCCAGTAAAATAATTATATCATTGTTTGAGATTAATTACCAAAAATCCTTGGCAGACGTCAACACTATCCTACAAGTTGTTATGACGACTGACGCCTGGTTTAGCCGGATCCGGTTTATTTATGTTTTGGGGGATCGACGGCGCAGCTGCATTTCGGAATCTTGTTTCTGCTGTTAAAAAAACATATTGCAGTATGTTCAAACGTTCGCCGCTTTGACAAATAAGATTTTCTCGATTGTTTTAAATTGTTCGAAGATATAAACACACTTCCCGATTTGCAATTTATTACCTTGAATATACGGTTTGTTCTCGGGTTAAGTACTAGATATTTGTTTTTAACAATAAAGGAGTGATTGCCATCTGTGTACAAACATTCCACTAACCTTTAACGTTGGTGCAGCTATAATAATAAGGTTAAGTACCATTGTTGTAATTTGATTGTTGCGTTTATTATGTTCTTGTGAATTACGAAGTGAAAAGTCGGCACTTTCGTTTAGATCGAGAAGGCCTCGACAGGTTTGCTTAGCAATTTCAAGCTTGTCTGCGTATTGTCTGAAGGTAAATATTTAAAAGTCTTATCGTTACGCTTGTGTAACCAAACTTGAAGTTCTGTCTCAAGTGTTTCACAATAACTCAAAAAAGGCCAAGCGCTCTAAAAGTTTGGTATATTCGATCAATATGTAGTACGTAATAGCTATATGTCGATCAAAATGGTCGACACGTGATCTTTTGTGGCAATATTTTTCAAATGTTTACTAAAAGATTCATTAACAATTGCATTAATTTCGTTAACTTGTGATTTTATTGTCCTTTCTACTTTGTTGGTTTTTTGGTAAGAGGTGAATTAACCGGTGAAATTTCGGATGCATTCATCTTTGGTTGCATAGAGTTGTGACCGCGCATGCAGTATTTGTGCTATCAGATTTAAAAACGTTAATTCCCCAACTGTATTGGACTGGTGATCAGGATTCTTCAATTTTAAAGTGCAGTTATAACCAATTTAAGTCTCTTGAGGAGGAATTTGGTATTATATTCTTAAATTCTTAAAAACTTAAAATTGTCATACCGAAATTTTTAAGAAGAGAAAAAAATGTTTACACACGAAATTATGTAAAAAAACGTTTTAAAAATATAGTTAGTTGTTTCTATTAAAAATCATGTGCTTACAATGTGATGGAACATACGAACACGTACTCGAACTTGCAATCCAATCGTGCGTTTTGTTTCTATAGTTCTTCCAAAATATATCTTTCGTGTATTTTTAATAGAAAACACTTTGTTATTGATAACACTGGTGCTAAAGTGATAAGTTTAGTTAAATATATATAAACATTATTAAAATCTATAAAGTCACTTAGAAAAAGGTCCATGGTAAAACACCCATAAAATAAAATATTACATTAAAAAATCCAAAATGACACTTAGGTCTCTGATTTGACCGTCGAGCAACTAGGATTTGGCAAAAAGCGGAAATCGATGAGTTACGGGTTGGGAAGGGATACATCCGAAAATTTGTAAAAGCAAGCTTGCAATCTCAGTCCGTTGCTTTCTGCACTATATATGGATGACCTTGTTCAATGTTTGCCGTGTGGAGTTGAAATCGGCGGCGTCAGAATTAAAGTTATTATATATGCAGATGACATTGTCTTATTAGCGGAGTCAGACGCTTCAGCTAATGATAAATAGGCTAGCAGATTACTGTAAATTATGGAGTTTAGAAGTTAATATAGACAAGTCAAAGATTATGATTTTTCAGAATGGTAGTGGTGGAAGAGCTGCAAAAGATGAGAAATGGAAATTCTTCGGAAGGGAGCTGGAAGTAGTATGGAAACATATTTTAAATAGAAAGCAAACAAGGACAAAACAGCAATTTGTACAAACTGGCAATAGATCTTTTATAATAAAAATATTGCATTGAGTTCTAAATATAGGGTTTTCAACCCAACCGTGGAATCAATCTTATTTTATGGAGCTTTGGGGAACATACCAATTTGAAGCTGTAGAAAACATACTATATTTCTTTCTTAGAAAAATCTTCACGCTTCCAATAAGTACTCCAATGTATATGCTTAACTTAGCACGTGATCTGTCAACGCTATTTTTTCAACTCCAAGGCTGAATGCGGATTACCTGATTAGGATAATGAACATGAAAGCTATAAGACAACAAAAGCTAGTCTGGCATTATGCTGTGCAATATAAGAAAAGCTGGTAGGTACCAGGATTGGACAAAACTAGCAGCGGACTGAGGTATTACCTTTAACCAAACAGGTAAGAATCATTTGGAACTAAAAAAGTAACTACGAAATTATACAATTAACGGATGAGAACGAAAGGTATGCCTTCAAAGAAAGAACAAGAGCGTCAACGGAAAGTTCATTTTACAAGAAAGTTTTTTTACAACCTAAAAGAACGTAACTACTTTACCCCAAGCTTCTCAGAGGAAGCCATCAGCAATATTTTCAAAATTCGAGGGGAGATGTTGCGTCTTAATTTGGTTCCACATCGCAGAGATTTGACAGTAATTTGCAGTTTCTGCAACTTAAGCTAAAAAGAAGATGTTGGTCATTTTTTGGGAGTGTGTCCAGTTTTAAGTGAAATTAGAAGAGCAGTCTTTGGCCAAAATGTTTCGCCCGAAAACGAAGTGCTAAGAATCCTTAACGGTGAAAATTGGATGCAGGTTGTGGCATATTGTAAGGACGCGGCAGCATACAGAACAAGAATATTAAGTTAAATTTTGTTTGCTTAAACTAAACCAAAAGTCAAAAATCAATTGTAAATATTAAACTTAAGGCCAAATATTAATTGTAAATCTAAGCGCTCTGCACATAACTTTTTTCGTGTTAGCTAAACTTAAAATCGTTTATTTATAACTGAATTATTGTAAAATAAAAACTTAAATTGAGCAATATTAATCAAAATGCAAAGCCATTCAGGCAGACGACATAAATTGTCATGCCTCAACTATTCATGATCATATATAGTAAACAAAAGCAAATGTATGTACTAGTAGTATAAATACACGGGGACTGGGCCACCGGCATTCTGGCACAGCCTATATACTGGTCGTATGGCGTTGCTCTTAAAGTAGTATCGCATGATGTTGCTTGAGAAGTGATTTCATGGTAATCGCCATGTTGTTTAAAGATCTAAGAGATAATAATGTTTTTATGTAATATGAATCATATACTATGGGGCTTAAGAATTATTTATTTATTTATTGTTTTAAATTGGAGAAATGTATACTCCATATCTTGGATGACGCACACATCAATGTCGGGGCAATGAACTGATTAGGTCACGATGCGGGCGGCTGCGATGCGTGGTGGCGGCGCGGGCCGCGGTTGTGGTTGAAGGTGTATTTAGTTTGGGAAGTAAATTAAGAAAAAAATTGTATGATAACGTATGGCGAATGATAAAGACTTATAATTGTGTCAGGGCTAAGTAATATTTATGGTTAGGAATGTGATACTTTAAGAAATCCATATCATATCAATTGGTTGAATTTAGGTTCTTTTATTTCGATCGTTGTTTTTTTTTGTGCAAGAAAGAATAATAAAGATTAAAAAATGTGTAAGGGAAAATAGTATTTATGACTAGGAATGTGTTACTTTATCAGTTGGTTGATTTTAGGCTTTTTTTATTAAAAATATTTGGAAGTATGCAAATTGTTTTTCATGGGGTGTTTTATTCTTTCGGACAATGGGTAGATAAAGAAAATTCAATTCAATCTTTTTATTATCGGACTAGAATGATAAGATAAAACAACTTTGTCATCTATAATTAGAATTTCTGGTTAGACATGTGAAGCTTTAAGAAATCCATTGCATTTCCATTTTTACTAGAATAATAAGATTCAAAATTAATATTTATGGATAGGTATGTGATAATAATAAGCTTTCAACACAAGGAGAATCAGAAAAAAGTGAAATAAGCATAAAATCGTTTAAATATCCAATGCAAATAGCTTTACAAAATGATGATGATGAGTTAAAAGTGAAGAGTTTCAGGAGAGATATTCAGCATGGGCACTATTGTGTAAAAAACATATTGAAGTAAATATTAACGAGTATAAACCCTTCAGAGGTTCGAGCTATTTAAGTCTTCCAAAAAGCATTGAACTAAAACATGCCTGTGTTAATGTCCAAAATAATGATGAATTCTGATTTAAATGGGCAGTTATATCAGCTCTATACCCCATAGATACAAATACAAATAGACCAAGCAGTTACCACATTAAAACCATTCAAGGTGATATGATAAGTTTAATGAGTGGAATTCAAATTAACTTTACAAATTTAGAGTTCCCCTTGAAACTTAAAGACATATCGATCTTTGAGAAACTCAATCCTATAATTAGTATAAATGTTTTTGGAGTAGAAAAAAATGGATCTGGAGAAAGTTATAGAGTTGTCGGCCCACATTTCAACTCTCAACACAAAAGACAACAACATATTAATTTATTACTGATACAAGAAGGGCATTGTAGCCATTATGTTTGGATACAAAATATGTCCAGATTAATAGGAGCACAACTGAGTCATAGCAAACGATCAGTAAGAATGTGTAATTTATGTCTGCAATCGTTGAGCACAGATAAAGCATTTGAGCAACATGAAAATGAATGTAATAAAACTGTGACAACACTACCAGATGCTCTAAATAATATACTACAGTTTGAACATCAACATAGATCACTAGAAGTGCCATTTGCCATCTATGCAGATTTTGAGTGTATGCTAGTGAATATCGATAGCTGACAACCTGACCCATCAAACTCATCAACTACACCTATTAAAAAACATGTTCCAATTGCAGTGTCCTATTTAATCAAATGTTCATTTAATACATCTTTGAATAAACTTTTCAAATATACCGGTAAGTAAAAATTATTCTTAAAACCTCATTTCATATGTAATATATAAATTGTCTGGTAATATAATATAATTATTTTTTGTTTTTATTCTAGGTGAAGACTGCACACAAGTTTTTATATCGAACTTGCTCGAAGACTGTCAAAATATTTATAAAAATCATTTGGGGAAGAAAATCCCGATGACTATGACACCTCCGGATGAAATTAAATTTCAACAAGCAACAACATGTCATATCTGTAAGAAACCAGTGTGGGGAAGTCTAACGGTTCGGGATCATTACCATCTAACTGGAAAATTCAGAGCGGCCGCACATTCCAAATGTAATTTAAATTATAAAATACCTAAATTTATTCCTATTTGTTTCCATAACTTAACCGGATATGACTCACATTTATTCATAAGAGAGCTGGGTAATATCAAAGGGTCTATAGATATTATTCCTCTCAACAAAGAGAAATATATATCAATTTCATCAAAAATCTTAATAAATAGTAAGCAAGGAGAGTTTTTAGAATTACGATTATTAGACTCATTTAGATTTCTACCTTCGAGTATTGATAGTATAGCAAAAACGTTAGATAAAAAAACAGATTTTAAAATTTTAACATCATTTTTCAAATCTGAAGAATCTTTTCAACTAATGACTCGCAAGGGTGTTTTCTGCTATGACTATTTAGACTCTATAGACAAATTAAGTGAGACAGAGCTCCCTCCAATTGAATCTTTTAGAAATTCTTTGATTGAAGAAGATTGCAACCAAGATGACTATAATCACGCTGTAAAACTTTGATCACATTTTAAATGTAACAGTTTAAGAGAATATTTAGAACACTATTTGAAAACAGATAATTTAATTTTAGCAGACATTTTCGAAAAATTCAGAATTGATTCTAGAACAATTTACGGCCTAGACCCCTGTCACTATTATACATTACCAGGTTTTTCGTGGGATGCTATGTTGAAAGAAACAAGTGTAAAACTTGAACTTTTAACTGATATAAACATGTATAACTTTTTCGCTAAAGGTATAAGAGGAGGTTTGACACAGTGTAGCTTACGACATTCTAAAGTAAATAATAAATACAACGTCTGATTATGGTTCAAGTAAACCATCTGATTATTTAATGTATTTGGATGCTAATAATCTTTACGGTTGGGCAATGTCTGACTATCTACCACATTCAGACTTTAAATGGGTTGAACCTCCAGATAATTTAGATAGGATTAAAGAATGGTTAATTTCAAATATAAACATTGGTTATGTTTTAGAAGTTGATCTTGAATATCCTATAGAAATATATGATGATCATAACGATCTTCCTTTCTGTCCCTCAAATATTTCATTGTCTAACAAATCAGATAAAAAATTAATTGCTGATTTAAACAATAAGGTAAATTATATAATACATTACAAAAGTTTAATCCAGTGCCTTGAAAATGATTTAGTGCTGAAGAAAATTCACAGAGTGATGCAATTCAAACAATCTAAATGGTTGAAAAAATATACCTAATTGTCATAGCATTTTAGAATTTTCCGAAACTATGGCTGCTATTCAGTTAAAACGAATTTACTGTCACTATATTAAGCCTATATGCTTGGGTTTTTGTGTATTAGAGATTGCAAAGTATAAAATGTATGACTTTCATTATGCTTATATGAAACCAAAATTTACTAAGAACCTACAACTGGCTTATATGGATACTGACTCATTTATTTATCAAATACGAACTGATGACTTTTACAGCGATATTAAGAGTGCTATAATTAAAATGTTTGATACTTCAGATTACCCCCTACATAACCCCTATGATATTGCTCAGCTCAATGTAAAAAAATAAGGTTATATTAAGGATGAGAATAATGGAAGAATAATGAAAGAATTTATTGGGTTAAGAAGTTAAATGTATAGTATTGACATTGATGCATCCGTGATAAAAAAAGCAAAAGGTGTTAAATCAGCAGCTGTTAAAAAATTATCTTTGCAAAGTTATAGAGATTGTTTGCTACATAAGCGTAACTTTTATAGTAAAATGTTAAACATTAGATCTAGACAACATACTATATATACTGAATGTATCAACAAATTAAGTTTAAGCTGTGCGGACGACAAAAGATTTATATGTAGTAATAATATCAATACACTAGCTTGGGGTCATAATAGAATAGATTTTGAAAATGATATGTTAATATAAAAAAATTATAATAAAAAGAAAAAGTATCAAGTATTATACAAAATTGTTTTATTGAACTATTAATTATAATTCTTAGCTTCACTAATAAATTTACTTAAGAGATAAACATTTTGAAGTGCACATATTTTTCCATGATATCCACATTTGGAAGTTATATTTGGATACATTTTTTTAATTTCTTTTAAATTTGGACATCTGCAATAGGCATCTACTTCGAGGTTAACGACTTCTACGTTTTCATTATTGAGTAATGATTGTAGCCATTGTTTCTTTTCAGTACCCTTAACGTAAACAACACCACTTTGAAGTTTTTCTCGAAGAAATATCTTTATTTGAGAAAGGTGTGCAAATCCTCCATTCCAGGCTAATCCGTGATCATTCTGATACAACCAATTAACTTGTCTTCTTAGTGAATCTGATGTAAGGCTTAAATTAAATGGTGGACTAACAATAAAGTGATGATGATGATGCTCATTATGTAATACAGCTACTTCCTTCAGAATGAAACGATTGCTATTTAAATCACCAAATCCTTGAATGTCTACAAAGTGTATATCCATTTTTTTAGATGTCTGTTCCCAACAAATTGACTCTTTCTACTAATACATTATCATATAAGTACATTCTATTTAAGTAAGTTTGTAAACTTCTCCTGTTAATGGATTGTACTCAATTATACGATCATGAAGTATCATACAATACATGGTCGTTAAAGCAGGAATCGGAGTTAATGTTTTAAGCTCAATTCTTAAATCCACAGGACCTGTTTTAATTGTTTCATTTTGACGTGAACAGTCGATAACCATAATTGGGGCAATATCCTTAAAATCCGTCCTTGATAAAAGAGGACTCGCTTATTTCTGATAGTATGAATGTTGAATGTTAGACAATGAAATATTTGGGGGACAGAAAGGAAGATCGTTATGATCATCATATATTTCTATAGGATATTCAAGATCAACTTCTAAAACATAACCAATGTTTATATTTGAAATTAACCATTCTTTAATCCTATCTAAATTATCTGGAGGTTCAACCCATTTAAAGTCTGAATGTGGTAGATAGTCAGACATTGCCCAACCGTAAAGATTATTAGCATCCAAATACATTAAATGATCAGATGGTTTACTTGAATCATAATCAGACGTTGTATTTATTATTTGCTTTAGAATGTCGTAAGCTACACTGTGTCAAACCTCCTCTTATACCTTTAGCGAAAAAGTTATACATGTTTATATCAGTTAAAAGTTCAAGTTTTACACTTGTTTCTTTCAACATAGCATCCCACGAAAAACCTGGTAATGTATAATAGTGACAGGGGTCTAGGCCGTAAATTGTTCTAGAATCAATTCTGAATTTTTCGAAAATGTCTGCTAAAATTAAAACATCTGTTTTCAAATAGTGTCCTAAATATTCTCTTAAACTGTTACATTTAAAATGTGACCAAAGTTTTACAGCGTGATTATAGTCATCTTGGTTGCAATCTTCTTCAATCAAAGAATTTCTAAAAGATTCTATTGGAGGGAGCTCTGTCTCACTTAATTTGTCTATAGAGTCTAAATAGTCATAACAGAAAACACCCTTGCGAGTCATTAGTTGAAAAGATTCTTCATCTTTGAAAAATGATGTTAAAATTTTAAAATGTGTTTTTTTATCTAACGTTTTTGCTATACTATCAATACTCGAAGGTAGAAATCTAAATGAGGCTAAGAATCGTAATTCTAAAAATTCTCCTTGCTTACTATTTACTAAGACTTTTGATGAAATTGATGTATATTTCTCTTTGTTGAGAGGAATAATATTTATAAACCCTTTGATATTACCCAGCTCTTTTATGAATAAATGTGAGTCATATCCGGTTAAGTTATGGAAAAAAATAGGAATACATTTAGGTATCTTATAATTTAAATTACATTTGGAATGTGCGGCAGCTCTGAATTTTCCAGTTAGATGGTCATGATCCCGAACCTTTTGACTTCCCCACACTGGTTTCTTACAGATATGACATGTTGTTGCTTGATGAAATTTAATTTCATCCGGAGGTGTCATAGTCATCGGGATTTTCTTCCCCAAATGATTTTTATAAATATTTTGACAGTCTTCGAGCAAGTTCGATATAAAAACTTGTGTACAGTCTTCACCTAGAATAAAAGCAAAAAATAATTATATTATATTACCAGACAATTTATATATCACATATGAAATGAGGTTTTAAGAATAATTTTTACTTACCGGTGTATTTGAAAAGTTTATTCCAAGATGTTTTAAGTGAACATTTGATAAAATAGGACACAGCAATTGGAACATATTTTTTAATAGGTGTAGTTGATGAGATTGATGGGTCAGGTTGACAGCTATCGATATTCACCAGCATACACTCAAAATCTGCATAGATGGCAAATGGCACTTCTAGTGATCTATGTTGATGTTCAAACTGTAGTATATTATTTAGAGCATCTGGTAGTGTTGTCACAGTTTTATTACATTCATTTTCATGTTGCTCAAATGCTTTATCTGTGCTCAACGATTGCAGACATAAATTACACATTCTTACTGATCGTTTGCTATGACTCAGTTGTGCTCCTATTAATCTGGACATATTTTGTATCCAAACATAATGACTACAATTCCCTTCTTGTATCAGTAATAAATTAATATGTTTTTGTCTTTTGTGTTGAGAGTTGAAATGTGGGCCGACAACTCTATAACTTTCTCCAGATCCATTTTTTTCTACTCCAAAAACATTTATACTAATTATAGGATTGAGTTTCTCAAAGATCGATATGTCTTTAAGTTTCAAGGGGAACTCTAAATTTGTAAAGTTAATTTGAATTCCACTCATTAAACTTATCATATCACCTTGAATGGTTTTAATGTGGTAACTGCTTGGTCTATTTGTATTTGTATCTATGGGGTAAAGAGCTGATATAAAATTCAACCAATTGATATTGTTCGCCTTGGAACTTAATTTTAAAGAAATATTCTTAAAAGTCTTAAAAAAAGAAGACCAAAATGACTGTATAATTTTTTTTTTTTTTTATTGCGTTAACAAACGGTGCGGAAAAATACAACTATAACTGGACGATAGGTAACATGACAAAATATATATAGACTTCAATTTTTACATAACCTTTTTTTTGACATTTAATGTAATTTGTTTTACTTAGACGTTCTGTTCTGTTTAATTTGATATTTGATGTTTTAGTTGCAGGATATGTTCAGAGATGATAGACTTGGGGACGTCATAGTCTCCAACATTCTCCCCCGCCCGGGAGATACGCATCACTGTTGCACTTGTAATATGCGTTAGAATCCCCTTGCGTCAAACTTGTATTGTTACAGCTTCAACTCTCATAAGCAAACATGAAAAGAGATTATAGTTATTGATTGAGATAACAGAGGTTGATTAGATAAGAGATCAACAACAAAAAACAAAGGCGTCATTGCCTTGACAATTATAACCCTCTCGATCTGTTGTTTTCATTGCCCTCGACAATTACTGTTTTGACAAGTGCTTTGAATTGGGAAATCTTCATTCTGCTGATTTAGTACGGTCGAAATTTTATAAATTTTGTTGAACCCTACATTTTTTTTTTTTTTTTTTTTTTTGATAGGTATGTGATATCTCAAATTATTGTATTGGCGAATTAAGTGACAATATTTTAAAATCATTTCTCGTAGAGTTATGGCGATTTTAATTTATTTGATTGATTTTTTTTTTGCAACATTTGTGATTTTGTTGAATGAAAGAGCAGGTGCATAATTTGTGCGTTTATGCAAGTGTGTGTATGTTTAAGTTTGTTGAGTGAGATTCGGATTGTCGTTGGACTGGTTCAGTGGACTGTATGTGGTGATTGAATAATTATCTTCGAGCCATTTACATAGAAAACCAATAATGCAGGAATGCTGCTGTGTTGTATGTATATAGGTTATTCATGTGAAATTTTGAGCGAGTAAATATTGATGTGCGTTTTATTGATTTGCAAATTAGACAATTAATTGTTGGATCTTATCGCTGACTTTGAAATGATATGATTATGCGAACAAACATCCCATGTTGGTTAGACGAATGAATTATGATGATTCGTTGGTTGGCAGTGGACACAGTTTAGTAATTAGTCGGCGAAGTTCTCCTTGTTGAGTTCTGACGTTCACTACTCTAATTAAATGGTCTGATCCTGGAAAAGTTTCCGTGATTCGTCCGAGTATCCATCTTGCTGGAGGGAGTCGTTCGTCCTTGATGAGCACCAGATCCCCTTTTTTCAACTGCGGATATGGCTCCAACCGTTTTGGGCGCTGCTGGAGCCGAGCGAGGTATTCAACCTGCCATTGTTTCCAAAATGTTTGCAAGTGCAATTGTAGATTTTTCCATCGGTCTTGGTAGGATTGATTTCTAATAGTCAGGTCTGGCTCGGGAACTGTAAAGAGATTATGGCCTATGAGAAAGTGTGCTGGCGTTAATGCTCGGAAATCCTCCGGGTTTTCTGTCAAGGGACACAAGGGTCTCGAGCTCCTCAAACGTTAACGTCCCATTCCCGGCGACTCTTCTGAAGTGGTATTTTAAACTCTTAACTCCGGCTTCCCACAATCCACCAAAGTGGGGAGAAGCCGGGGGAATGAAGTTCCACTTGGTTCCTTGTGTAGACAGAATCTCGGCAACTTCTTTCCAATCATGCCTGGCAGTTTTCAGAAGTCGACCTAATTCAGCATCTGCTCCTACGAAGTTTGTTCCACAGTCACTGTAAACATGGCTTGAAACTCCTCTACGTGCTGCGAATCGACGGAATGCTGCTAAGAAGGCTTGTGTTCTAAGATCACTGACGGCTTCCAAATGAATCGCTTTTGTAGATAAACAGACAAAAAGGCAGATGTATCCCTTGTAGCACTTAGATCCGCGTCCTTTCCATGCCTTTATAGTGATAGGTCCAGCATAATCAATTTCGACATGCGTAAACGGTCTGGAAATTCTAACTCTTGGAGCTGGTAGTTCTCCCATTAACTGCTGCACTGCCTTGCTGCGAAACCTGTAACAAATAGTACAGTTATGGAGGTATTTTTTGACCACACGCTTCATGTTGATTATCCAATAATTATTTCGAAGAAAACAGATCATTAATTGTAATCCGCCGTGGAGCGTCTTCAAATGTGCACCGTGAATTATCATCTGTGTCAGATGATGTCCAGCGTCTAAAATCATAGGGTGCTGTTGGTTGTAGGGAATGTCTGCTTGTTTGAGCCTTCCACCGACGCGAATGATTCCTTCACTACATGTAAATGGATTCAGTGCTCCTAGGCCTCTGGCCCGGTGAATCCCCTCGGGAAACATCTCGTGTTGAACGCATCGTACAATTATGTTACGGGTTTGATAGGTTTCCTTTGGACATAAGGGACCAGAGACTCTGATGTCGTACGGTTTGCGAACATTGTTGACGAAACGCATACAATATGCTAAGATTCTGACAAGCCGACCTAAATTTGAAAATCGTTTTATTAGAGAAATTAAATTGTTTTCATTTACTTCAGCGTGGTGAACGTGAATACTTCTTGTCCCTTCTTGTGTATTTAGATTTGAAGGTTGCTCAGGAATTTCAAATTTCCAATCTGATAACAAGAATGCGGGTCCATTCCACCAAAGAGTTGAGCGTACCAATGTGGATGGTGGCACTCCTCGGGATGCCAAATCTGCTGGATTGTGTTGTGATGGTATGTGTTTCCAGATATTTATTTGTGTAAGTCGCTGGATCTCACCTAATCTATTTCTTACAAACGTTTCCCATCTTGACGCTGGTGCTTGAATCCAGCTGAGGGCTATCATGGAGTCAGTCCAGGCATGGATGGTTTGATCATTTCGTTGGAGAACTTGGGTAGTGTAATTAAGAAGCTTGGCAAGTAAAAGTGCACCACAAAGCTCTAGACGTGGTAGACTAACTGGATTCACAGGTGCTACTTTTGATTTTGAAATTATCAAATGCGCGTGAATCTTTCCCTGGTCATCTTCTGATCGTAAGTAAACTGCAGCACCATACGCCTTTTCCGAGGCATCACTAAATCCATGGAGCTCGATCTTGTTTGAAGTACTGACCACGTCGATCCACCGTGGAAGTTTGATATTATTAATTGCAGGCAGATCATTGTAAAATGTGTTCCATTCAAGCAAAATTGACGGATCAATTGCATCATCCCAAGACAGTTTTCGGAGCCAAAGTTGTTGCATAAAACATTTCGCCTGAAGAATAGATGGGGATATCAATCCCATTGGGTCATATAAGCGGGCGATTGTCGACAAGATGAATCTCTTAGTTGGCTGAGGACTGGCTGGAGGTATGAACTGGAAGTAGAATTGGTCATCGCCTGGAAGCCATTGAATACCCAAGGTTTTAACTTGTTTCGAACCTTCAAATGGTATTGCAAAGGTGGACTCACGTTCTTGCATAGGGATTTCTTCAATAAGGTCCGCATTGTTTGATGTCCACTTACGCAAGTTGAAACCCTGCCTCCTGTAAAACCATTTTAATCTCTCTTGCCTTTTCTCTTGCTTCCTGAATGGTGTCTGCTCCTGAGAATAAATCGTCTACGTACATTTCGTTTTTAATCATGTTAGCAACTCTGGGGTGAATCTGCTTGACCCGTTTTGCGACCTCCATCAAAGTTCGAATAGTGAGATACGGAGCTGCAGCAGTTCCGAACGTGACCGTCTTTAATCGAAATATCTTGAGCTGATCTGCAGTTTTTTCGCGCCATAAAATTAATTGGTAATATGAATCTTCTTCTCCGACCCAAATCTGCCTATACATTTTCTCAATGTCGGCTGAAAAAGTATAGCGATAGAATCTCCATCGTAATATTACATCTATGACATTTTGTTGTAGAGATGGGCCGGTAACCAAATGATCGTTAAGACAGCTTCCGTCTGCTGTTCGAAAAGATGCGTCGAACACCACTCTCAGTTTAGTTGTGGAACTACTCTCTTTCAAGATGGCATGGTGAGGTAAGAAGTAGTGATTAATGTTAACAAGAGATTCTGTCTCAACTTCAACCATGTGACCCAGTTTCAGATATTCGTCCATAAATGCCACATATTGGTTGCGAAGTTGTATATTTGCTGTGAGGCGTTTTTCAAGAAATCTGAAACGTTGAACGGCACCTTCATAGGATCTTCCCAAGACTGGAAATGTGTTCCCTTTAAACGGAAGAGCTACTTGGTAATGATTATCTGGCAACATACGCACGCTTCTCTGATACTGTTCTCCACATTCGACATTTTCAGCCGTTTCCAAGTCCTTGAAAGGAGCTTCTTCGAGCTGCCAGAATCTTTGAAGTTGTTCATCGACATTATTTATTTGAAGAAAACTGTGAATGGGTCTAGGCTCCAGGGGGGCTTTACCAAAAACGATCTATCCAAATCTTGTTTTTTGCGCTATTGGTAACGTTTTGACATGTGGTCGGACTAAATCTGGTAGTAAGATCTCGGCTAATACATCACTGCCTAATAATATGTCAACTTGTGATGGCAAATGAAATGCTGAATCAGCCAAAAGTAAGTTGTCAAGGTGCATCCAGTCATCAATTGGGAGCCTACGGGCTGGGAGATGGCCAGATAGTGACTTGTAAATGAAAGCCTGGACGGCGATTTCGAAGGTTGTATATCGTGATCTAACTAAAATGTCGACAACCTTATCGCATGTGCCACTATTAACCATTCCTAACCCGGAAATTTCGACGTTAGTGCGGCTCGGTTTCAAACGTAAGATTTGGACAGCTGATTCGGTTATAAATGTTGCTTCCGAACCTGAATCCAAAAGTGCTCGGAATGTATACATTTCACCTGTAAAAGACTTGACCTTAACCATGGCTGTAGCTAGCAAAACCTGTGTTGGTATTCGCGAGAGTGTACGCCCATGCAGTGAATTGACATTTTTATTAACTTGGTTGTTATTTGTAGGCTCGAAATGTGGAGCATCTGGAGTTAAGGTGGAAGTCAAATACGTTTGTCGTTGCGGCTGAGAACTTCGAACTGGTATAAAAGAGTTTGATGGTTGCTTGAATGAATTAGTTTGCTGATGTGATTGTAATAATGGTTGAGAATTGTTTGATATATGTAACAGAGAATGATGTGGTTGTTGGCAATAATAGCATCTATAATTACTAGTGCACTGATCTGATTTGTGATTGTACGCTAAACAATTAGAACAGAGGCCTAAATTATTAACTTTCTGCTGACGATCTGCGATACTCATTTTTAAAAACCGCCTGCATTTGCGGATAGCATGTTGTCCATTGCTGCAAATTTGGCAAGACAGTTGGAGATCGTTTTTCTGGGAGTGAAAATTGCTTCTATGAAGTGTTTGCTTTGACGACTCAGCTGCAATTTTGGCTGGTTGGGAATTTACAGCCTCCAAAGTACGAAAACGCATTTCTTAAAATTGAGAAAATTCTAAAAATGTTGGCAACTCTTTTGGCTTTTCCCTAGCAGCTAACCGCTCCTCCCAAAGTAGTTGCGTTTTGTTTGGAAGTTTTTGTAACAAAACAAAGATAACCATTGGGTCCAACTCGTTTACCGGTACATTTAAATTTTTCAAGCTGTGGAGCACTTCTGTGGATGTATCCAACAACTGTTTGATTAACTCTGATCTTTCTTGGCTAATTGGAACTTGATTGAAAAACAATTTTAGTTGAGTGTTTACCAAGAACCGTGCGTGATCGTATCTGTCAGTGAGAATTGCCCATGCTTTGGTATAATTGCCATTATCTATGCTAAGGTGAGCTAAAAGTTTCTGTGCTTCTCCTTACACACTTGATTTTAAGTAGTGCAATTTCTGAATTTCAGAAAGAGTACTATTTTTATGGATAAGAGAGACGAATAGGTCGTGGAATGACCTCCACGTTTCATATGTGTCCGAAAAAACTGGCAAATTAATTTTTGGTAGCCTTATATCTACTTTGTATGAGCTTGCTGGTGGATCAACTACTTCTATACATTTTTTGTCAGTTTCTTTTAATTTTTCGGCTACGTCCAGCAAATCCCCACGATAAATCACATATGACTCACTAACTTTATCATAAATATTTTCTAGTTTCTCGTAGGCTTCAGTATCCTCTTCTTCGATGGACGTTAGAAGGTTCTGGTGATGATTTTTTGCCGCATTCATGTCGTCGTCTAGCAACGCCAATCGCCCTGCGATATAATTTGCTGTTCTGCGCGTGAGACCAGTTTTTGCAAAATTGCTTTGATCTCTCACTAGTTTTTTGTATATTCTATCTAACGCTTTTTGTTCCATTTTATTATATTTAGTTAAATTTAAGGTAATTTCATAAAAAAGTAAGGAAATGTGAAATCACTTACTTGGAATTTCCTTGTGTTTTAATAATTGCAAGTTGTATCTGAATGGCCTGGGATATCTTCAAGAATTTGTAGCACACACACACTACACTGCACATTTTTTTTTGTAGGCTCTCTATGATGCTTGGCTTTTGTACGACAAAAAATTATCGTATTCTTCTTGTTCTGATTTTATTATATAAATTGTTTCAGAAGTCTCGAAGGACCAAAATGTTCGCCTTGGAACTTAATTTTAAAAAAATATTCTTAAAAGTCTTAAAAAAAGAAGACCAAAATGACTGTATAATTTTTTTTTTATTGCGTTAACAAACGGTGCGGAAAAATACAACTATAACTGGACGATAGGTAACATGACAAAATATATATAGACTTCAATTTTTACATAACCTTTTTTTTTGACATTTAATGTAATTTGTTTTACTTAGACATTCTGTTCTGTTTAATTTGATATTTGATGTTTTAGTTGCAGGATATGTTCAGAGATGATATACTTGGGGACGTCATAGTCTCCAACAGATATGATATGGATTTCTTAAAGTATCACATTCCTAACCATAAATATTACTTAGCCCTGACACAATTATAAGTCTTTATCATTCGCCATACGTTATAATACAATTTTTTTCTTAATTTACTTCCCAAACTAAATACACCTTCAACCACAACCGCGGCCCGCGCCGCCGCCACGAATCGCACCCGCCCGCATCGTGACCTAATCAGTTCATTGCCCCGACATTGATGTGTGCATCATCCAAGATATGGAGTATACATTTCTCCAATTTAAAAAAAAAAAAAATATATATAAATAATTCTTAAGCCCCATAGTATATGATTAATATGCCGGTACACGCCGGTGCGCCGGTGAGCCAGAACCCGCTGCGCCGGTACGCGCCAGTGGCCCAGAACCCGCTGCGCCGGTATGTGTCGGTGACCCAGAACCCGCTGCGCCGCTATGTGCCGGTGCGCCGGTGGCCCAGAACCCGTTGCGCCGGTATGTGCCGGTGCGCCGGTGGCCCAGAATCCGCTGCTCCGGTATGTGCCGGTGCGCTGGTGGCCCAGAACCCGCTGCGCTGGTATGTATGAAATCACTTCTCAAGCAACATCATGAGATACTCACATTCCTAACCATAAAAATTACTTAGCCCTGACACAATTATAAGTTTTTATCATTCTCACGATTGAAATAAAAAACCCTAAATTCAACCAACTAATACGCTAGCGCCATACGATATCATACAATTTTTTTCTTAATTTACTTCCCAAACTAAATACACCTTCAACCACAACCGCGGCCCGCGCCACCGACAATGATGTGTGCGTCATCCAAGATATGGAGTATACATTTCTCCAATTTAAAACAAAAAAAAATAAATAATTCTTAAGCTCCATAGTATATGATTCATACTACATAAAACATTATTATCTCTTAGATCTTTAAACAACATGGCGATTATCATGAACTCACTTCTCAAGCAACATCATGCGATACTACTTTAATAGCAACACCATACGACCAGTATATAGGCTGTGCCGGTCCCCGTCTATTTATACTATTTGTACTATATAATTTATCTCAATGAATAACAATCTAAATCTAAATCTAAAAAATCACTTTGGTATTGTAGAATTGACTTCGCAACAAATTGTAATAGAATGAATTTTAAATTTTATTATTTCTTAAGATATATGCTTTACGCTTTAATATAAATTATGAACAGTAACATTCGGCTAGCTACAGATTTTAGTTTATTGTGAGTTTTCTATAAAGTTGTTTAGGAAAGCATTGGGTCTTATGCAGGGTAAAGCGTTCCACATTTGTGCGGCTAAAGAAGGAATATCTATGTCTGACAGTACGTCCGATTTTTATTTTCATTTTTAGAAGGGCGAGTATTACGGCTTCATATCTTAAGGGGAAGAATTCAAGTAGTAATTTGGCTAGAACATTGTTTGCAAAAATAGCGATAAAATAGTGAAAGCATGAAACATTGCGACGGTGTTAGAGAGGTGCAATTGTTTCCGATATTGTTCTATCGCCTTTCATTCTTAAAGCTCTCTTTTGGATTCTATGCTTGAGACTTAAGTGAGTTAAGGGAGCACCTGTCCATATATGACAGTTGTACTGAAGCTTTGGACGAATGTACGCTTTATAGATAACAGCCAGATCAGATGAGGAAAAATATTTCTTCCATCTTCTTAGAAAACCCAAACAACTCGCAGCGTTTTTCGCGACATTGAGTATGTGGTCATTCCATAAATGGTGTACGGTGATGCACATACCGAGAACTGCAAGTTGTTTGGTTTCCTCGAAACAAGCGCCACTCATGGAGAACGGCATTTGAATAGGGTCCCGCTTTGACGACAAGAGACAGTATTGAGTTTTTGAAGCACTAAATTCAAAACGGTTTTATTCTACATTGGACAATGCTGTCGAGATCAGAATTTAATAAGCTTATCACACGCTGCAGTTCAAGTGCCGCATTCGAAGGACATGGGTGTGAATCTAAAAACGAATATGAAAAGCTAAGGGTTCTGTCGTCATCAAACCAGTATATTGGATTAGAAGTTTCAAAAAAGAGATCATTGATAAAAATGATAAAAGGAGTCGGATACCTGTGTCACACCAGCATTTATTTTGCGAATATCAGACTTGAAACCGTCCAATACAAATTGTATTGATCGGTCCGAAAGGTAATTTGTAATCGAACGAATCAATGATCTGTTGCCATTCAAAATAGGGACACAGGGACAAAAACAAAAAAAGTGATGGTTTTGAAATAAATAGTTTATACTTTATACCTATTAAATTAACATAATGAGGGTTATCGTGGAAATCTTTCACTTATTCGAATGTTGGGAACGTGAATGATGATGAAAAATTTCCTTCGGAATTTATTAGTATCGGGAAAAAACTTTACCTGGGAATTTTGATGTCATTTCATTTTTTGTTTATTCTAGGGAAATTTATTCCGTGGCAGATTCATGATTAAGCCTAGCATGCAGCTGAAGGGAAATGAAAAGACCCATACAAAAATCACAAGACGAAATCGTAAACGAAAATTTTCTCTGCGAAATCGGTTTCATGAGTGGATAATTGTAATAGATTTCTTACTACAATTTTGATAATTCTCCACACTTTTTCACTCACGATATATTTACCGGGCACATTAATTATTCCCGAAATTTTGACAACTGCATATTGTTTTTTTTGGTGCACAAGAGTGGATAGTTACTATTCTTATACTTTTAGTATATACTCCTATTCTTATACTTTTTGTATATAGTTTTCAATAAATTAAAATGTTTTTTGAAACTAATTAATTCTTATGATATTTTTTTGTTGTTTGTATTTCGATTAAACTTATTTTTTCAAAATTTATATATATAATTAGTAAAGCATTTCTCCGGAAGAAAAACCCAAATCCCGAAAAATTAGCACAATCTTCGAAAATTCCGCCCAATGTGGGGTCGGGAAACGATAGAGACATGGACCAAAAGAATTTACTGCCATCCACCGCTTTTTATGTCGGCCGTTACGCGTCATCAAGTTTTACACGAAATGGCCTAGTCATTGCTGAAGAAAAGTTCAAAATCGTGTGGTTGCACTTAAATCCATCCCACTAGAGCAACTTGTGTTGAAAGCATATGTTCTACGAGGAGGTGTACCGCCTTGAAAGAAATTCCATGAAAAGTATCAGCCATTGTTCGAAAAATGAAAGGAAATTGTCACTTGAAGCGTGGATCCTCCAGAGCAGAGAAAACACCGCAAATATCAAAGATATTTGCCGAAAAATTAAAGAAATTGAGCCGTCACTGGGTGAAGACGGCGAAGCTAAACGCAATTTCCGGCTAACCATTTTCCGTAATACCGAAATTCTATCAGATAAGGACCACGATAAAGAAGCTCCATGAAATCCAAATAAAATACGTAGTGAAAAAGAGCACTCATATATTCTTCGATAAGAACGAATATTTTTCTAATCGGATTCTAACGAAGCAATACTTCTTAAAAGCCGTCATCGGTAAAAATATCCCTTCTCCTTCGAAGGACCTGATATATACAAAAGCAAGGCTGCAACATCAACTGGGAATAGGGCATGAACCTGTCAAGACGATCCGCAAGGAGCAGAAGCATAAGGAAATGAGGGCTTGCATCGTTCCCAAGACTATCCCTTATTATAATGGTGACATAAACGACGACGAAGACGACGATGGCGATGAGCCCGATGAAGTGAAGGAGGAAGATGAGGAGGACAAGGGTGATGAAGAAGCATTTTATGACATTATTAAATCATCTATGTGTAACCAGAATCATTATCAAATCCAAGAATTATTTTTAAATAAATTCATCTTAGATACAGTAATTTGGTGACAAAATAACATTCCATCTTAAAGTAATTTGATGACAAAATTACTTTTAGATGGAATTTTTTGAAATAATTCTCGAATTTGAAAATGGTTTCCGGAATTAGTAAGAAAATATTAATAAGAACTAAGAACCGTTCACAACATGCCAATGAAACACTTAATTTTCGAATTACAGAGTGGCTTATCTCCCAACTTCAGTTAATTTCTTAAAATTGATAGACATTTCATTATCAGCAGATATACTAGTTTATAAATCCAAAAGTAATTGCTTAGTTGGGATCATTTAAATAGTTTTCAGGTTAATTTTAAATCCTTTAAGTTGTGTGGACCGAGGAAAAACTGATATAAGCTCGTAAATATTCAAATATTTATCTATCCCTCCTGATCATTGAATGCGTCCAAAGTAGTCCAAACAGAAGTGTTAACATATTCACGGAATTCTGGATGCACTTACGATATTTCGAACTATTGAACTTTCGAAATTACATCCCATATGTCTTAATTTTCTTTGAGCTTTCCATTTCCGACAATTGTTCTTTTCTTAGTCAACTCTCGCACATGGTAGTGGACAAGAGAATTCAATCGCGCTCTGATAAAGAGTCTATACTAAGTACATATAGAATATTTTAGATACAAAAACACATTTGCAACCTCAAAAGAATCAAGCCTGTACAAAAAGTCGATTCCATTAATAATTTTATTAAGTTGTTAACATTAATTATCCGGTAAATCAATTTTTTACGCATATATACGAGACGGTAATTATCTGTGTTATATGATCATAGGAATTTCTAGAAGCAAATCCAGTTCCTTGGCTTGGTGGGGTCGTGCTACGGGGTTAATTGCAGCCCCCGATAGCAGCCACATCATACGTTACCCAAACCAAGCCAAAAAACAGCTCTGCGACCATCATCACAGTATCACAAAGCAGTACTTATAGAGATTTTGTGATCACCTGGATTTTTACCTTTTATAAAGTTTTCAATTGATCAACCTTATTCGGGAATTATGTCTTGTTCCCAGATCATCGACACAACTCGTTGGCAGTGGCAGATCACGGAAACCGTCTTATTTGCCCTGATAAGAGATTGTAGCCAATTCCTAAGACCAGCCGTCAGCTAGTCAGATCAATTATTTGTTTTTACAAGAATTATTATCATATACATAAATGCTTTTAATTAGATTACCTTGGCACATTGCAGTAATTGCCAAGATCAATCCGTTACAAGCTTTCTTCATAGCTTAACATGTCAGCACTTGACCAGACACAATGATCAAAATCGGGGCCGTGCGCGAGCATTGGTCTTATCATCACCGTAGTCTGGTTTGATTCCACCTGCCAAACATCCAAGTATTTAACCCTTCGGGTAGCGGAACAAAAAAGAATATACCCTAGGTAAGGCATGCTTGTCGTAAGAGGCGACTAAAATCCAACCTCCGTATACTGAGAGTGAACGTATACATAAATATGCAATGAGTAAAACAAATAGATACATTACCCCAGGTGGCAATCCAGGTTCACTGGAAAATTCACCCTCTTCGGAGGTCGGCTCTACCTATTCTGGGAGAGCCAATTACTGCATTTAATAAATCCCTTCTTAAAAAAGCAATGGTTGCTCGATCAACTCCATCCCAATCGAGTAACAACGGTAAGAAGAGTTCGCCGGTAACGCCAGATGTGCGAATAAAAAAGGACTCAATGAAAACAGAAATTGCTGAGAAACATAATAATGAACTTCGTCAAGAACTTGATGAATTAGTAAAACTTTACCAGGAGTTAAAGAAGGAAGTTGATCTTCTTTGTAAGGAAAATGAGGTACTGAAGAATAAACTCTACAATGACTCGAAGGCTGGTTCATCACAAGCGAAAAAAGTCATTTATGAGACTGATGAAAAAGAGCTAGCTCGCGAAACAGATAAGTCCTCAAACAAAAGGCCGAGTAAAAAACGCAAGGTTGGACCCTCACCTATTGGCGCCTGTTTTCCTGAAAAAATTGCATCACCAAAAGATGCCAATATTAAAGTAAGACGTATTAAAATTAGGCCTCCACCACCTATTAATGTTGTCTGTATTGCGGAGTATAACCGGCTGCAAACTATCTTAAAGACGTTAACACCATCAAACTTTAAAGTTATTTCACTTATTAACAACAAATGGAAAGTTTGCGTGATAGATCTTGAAAGTTATCGTCTCCTGTCGCGAAAACTAAACGAAGAAAAAGTAGAATGGTGCACTTATGAGAATAAGTCTGAAAGACCTTTACGTGTTGTAGCGAGAGGCTTGCACCCATCATGTTAAAAAGACGATATCATTAACGATCTTAAGAGGAACTATAAGATCTTAGATGCTGTGAACATCGTCAAAAGAGAAACACAAAAAAAAGATAGCGACACAAATGTGGTACAGAGTGGTCTTCCACTATTTATTCTTTCGTTTGATAAGGCAGAGTAAATAGACGATATTTACAATATTAAAATAATCCTCAATATTTTTGTTAAGATCGAAACTTTAAGAAAGTAGTCAAGACTGATTCCGCAGTGTAAACGCGGAATTAAATCACACGCAAGCGTATTACAAAAAAGAACCTAGGTATGTAAAGTGCGCCGCAAATCATATTACTTAAGACTGCACCTCAGATAGCAAAAGTGCAGGAACGTGTATCAATTGTCAAAACAGTCATCCGGCCACCTATAGAGACTGCGAAGTAGCAAAAGAATTACAAAAACGGCGATCAAAATTTACGAAGTCACAAAGAAAACCACCAAGCCAAGTAGAAAAGCAAGTTCTTAAGACCTCTAAGAGGTAAAATACTCAAATACCCAAAGGAAAGGAGACTCAAGATCAATCAACACAACCAGAGCAAACACCAAAGAAAGGTATTGTAAGCACATATGCCCAAATAAAGGCTAAAAACATACCTTTACAAAAAGATACTGCTGGTGATCTGGCCAAGACGCCCTACAAAAAGAAAAACATGATAGAAAAGCTCAAAATAATTACTTGGAATGCCAACGGATTATGGCAAAAACTTGGAGAACAAGACATGTTTATGCATGAGGAAGATATTGATATTTGTTTGATATCGAAAACGCATGTCAAGAAAAAATAGTAAGATCAATGTATACTTAGAATACCACGCCACTCATCCGTCAAACAAAGCAAGGTGGGGCATCTTCATTTATAAGAGAATGCATCAAACACACGATAGGCCCGAAAATAGAGGCAGAATCAATGCAATTAACCGGTGTACAGGTTAGAACTCAGAATATTGTACTGAATGTATCTTCCATATACCATCCTCAACGATGTAAAATTGAAAAGAATGAATTTATGAATGTGCTAAAGTTAGTTAAACAAAATGTTATCCTTGGTGGTGACTTTAATGCGAAGCGCAGCTTTTGCGGATCTCGAGGTATTTCTCAAAAGGGTCGAATGCTCTACGAAGCGGGAATAGAAAATAATTGCGATTTTTATTCGACTGGCAACTCAACTTACTGGCCGACTGATCTATCGAAAATACCTTTATTGATTTTTTGTGGTCAACGCAATACCCTCAAATAAAATTAGCATAACAGAAAGCTTTGATCTTTTCTCAGATCATTGGCTGTAATTCTCACTATGAACGAAAATCTTGTTCAAAATGAAAAACTACCCATGTTAACCAATGGGAAAATCAACTGGGAAGGTTTTAAGAAAGATATATATGATAACGTTGAATTAAGGCTATCACTATAAACGCTACTTGAAGACGCAGTAGATAACTTCGTCAATATCTTACAACAAGCTGCATGGAACAACACCCCGCAACAACGAGAAATACTGCAAAGAAACCAAAGCTCGCACCGAGTCCGATTAAGATAGATCAAAACGAAAGGGCAAAAAGCGATAAGGAGAAAGCAAAAGTTTTCGCGGATTACCTGGAGAACACATTTAAGCCTTTTGATGGGTAAGGACTCACGAAAATGTATATATACGTTCTAACTCAAGCGGAAATTACATCACAAGAAATGTTACCCTTGCCGAATTAAGTAGAGGAATAAGAAAGCTTAAGTATAAGAAAGCTCTGAGATATGACATAATTACAGCCGAAGTTCTCAAAATGCTTCCTCGCAAAGGTTTAATTAATCTTTTTTATATAATAAATGCCACTCTAAGGCTAAAGTACGTTCCGAGCCAATGGAAGGCGCCGGAATTTATAATGGCTCTCAAACCAGGAAAACCATCATATGATAAGAAATCTTATAGACCCATTTCGCTTCTGCCCGTAGTATCTAAGGTCTTTGAAATAATATTACTTCTGTGCCTGCAGCCAATAATAGAAGAAAAGCGCCTAATACCTGAACATCAGTTCGGATTTAGAAACAAACATTCGACAATTGACCAAGTGCATAGAATCATTGACGTCATTGCGAAAACTCTTGGAGAAAAGAAAATTTGTTCGGCGGTCTTCCTGTAGGTGTGGCACGAAGGCCTTACTTTTAAATTAAGACAAATTCTGCCTGAAGCACTTTATACGCTTCTAAAAGCATATCTAGAGAATAGACTTCTTAGAGTAAGACATAAAAACGATTACTCAGATCTCAAAGATATAGTGGCTGGGGTACCACAATGAAATGTCTTAGGTCCAATATTGTACCTAATATGAGATTTTAGATTATTATTTTTGCGGATGATATTCATATTACATAAAGTTTAAATTTTTCGGAACTTACCGCGTTAAATGTTAGAAATATTTTCAATATCTTTTTCCCGACGTTTCGAAGAAGTTTCAAACTTCGTGGTCACGGGAGACTGGCGATTGATGGATGGTTTTTTTTTTTTTTTATAACATTGCACGCGCTCAAGGGATTATGAATACCCTTTATATATTTTTTCTTAACACAGCGCGGGCATCCGGTGGAAGAAGAGAAAGAAGGATAGGAAAGATGTGTGGCGCGATGTTCTGAGACTAGAGTTCTTTGTCATGTTTTATGGGTTTACTCAATCACATGTTGTTAGTATTATGCCTAAACAGCATGTAATGAGCAAAGCAGCAACTTATTTTATGACAATTTTTGAGAATTGTTTTTTTTTTTTAATGGAACATAAGAAGACATAGACAACGGCAGGAATCGAACCTGCAACCACGAGGTTGACGGGCTAGCACACAACTATCGCGCCACGGCCACGGTTTTAGTTATTGTTTTTTAGCTCTCGCTCTCAAACAGTACCGGTGCGTAGATGTTGTTGCACTTGGATTGCTTGTGGGTGGTGTACTCGTTCTAGGTTGTTGTTGCGTTGAGTCGATATATTCTTGTACACATGCAGAGCTTACGATATCGGCTACAGGTTTTTTGATTGGCTTTACTTTTGTTTTACTTATGAGAGGATCCCAAGTTGGCGATAATTTAAAGCTAGAATGACTATTGAAATGTGTATGTTTCTTTATTTCAATTTCTTCTCTGACAATTCTTGGTACATAAAATCTTTCATTTGCGATTGATCTGGCTTGATCAAAACGGATAAAATGATCTTCGTTGTAGGCCAAATGTTCACCTATTGCCGATTTTGTGACAGCGTTGTTTTGGATAGCCTTAATATGTTCGTTTAATCGCGTTTTTATACCTCGTTTCGTTTCACCAATATAAGAAGACCCACAACTGCAGGGAACAGAGTACACACCAGCATTTTGAAGTGGAATTTTGTCCTTAGGCGATCTGAAAAATTGGCGAACCTTGGTTGGCGGTTTAAAGATGGTTCATATTTTCGTAATATTCGCCCAATTCCATCCATTATGCATTTGATATAGGGCAAAAAGGCCCTTTTTTCCAATGCTGGAGGTAGCGAATGTTTGTGTGAGCTTGGTTTGGGTCTCAATGTTCTTTGTTTGTAGCTGTAGCCATTCTTTTCAAGTGCCATATCTATATGCTTCAACTCTTGTTTAAAGTGTTCGGGGTCACAAATTTTGTGAGCACGGTTCACAAGAGCAGATACAACCGATGTTAAGTTGGCTGGGTGATGGTGCGATGTAGCATGTAAATATCTGTCCGTATGAGTTTCTTTTCGGAAACTGTGTGGCCGATCGAACCATCCTGCTTTCTTATGACTTTAACGTCCAGGAAAGCTAAAGAGTTTTCTTGTTCTCTTTCCATTGTAAATTTGATTCTTTCGTGGATGGAATTAAGATGTACCAGAAAACTTTCTACCTGATCCTTCTTGAGTACGCAGAAGGTGTCATCTACGTACCTTTTCCAAATAGTTGGTCTTATTAATGATGTTTCCAATGCCAATTCCTCAAAGTGTTGCATCCAAACGTCTGCAATTAATGGTGCAATAGGTGAGCCCATTGCAACACCATCAATTTGTAAATAATATTTACCACTATATAAGAAATATCCTGATGTAAGGCATATGCCAATTAACTCTGGTAACGTAGAGTTGTTTTGAGAATGAGACAATTTCGATTTTATAACATTCAGGGTTTCTTCGATTGGAACATTGGTAAATAAGGAAGTAACATCAAAACTAATCATTATTTCATCCGGTTTAATGTGGAAGCCCAGGATCATAGACACGAAATGCTCCGAGTTTCTTACCATCGAGTTTGAGTTTTCAATTAGTGGCTTAAGCTTAAAGGTTAATTCTTTAGCCAACAAATATGTTGGTGAATCTATTTGGCTGACGATGGGTCTTAAAGGTACATTATCCTTATGTACCTTAGGAAGGCCGTATATTCTTGGTGCTTGCGGACATGACGGAATTAAATTCAGATTTTGTAAAGCAGATTTATTGTCGTTTATAATTTGTCGAAATTTTTTAAGCACTCTTGATGGTGGATCATACATTACTTCTTTGTACGTTACGATTTTAGCATCATAATCTTTGGAGTTAAAAATAACTATATAGTTCCCTTTGTCTGCAGGTAGAATAATAATTTCTTTGTCCTTTCAAAGTTTTTCAAGGGCTTTTCTTTCAAGGAGAGTAATGTTTTGTTCAATTTGTTTGCCTTTCCTAATGAACACCGATACATCCTGCTTTATAGTTTCAGCTGAAATCCTATCTATTTTGTTTCTGCGTATTGATTCTTCAATATTACTTATAATATTTTCAATAGGCACACTTAAAGGTGATGGGGCAAAATTCATACCTTTTGATAAAATTGAAATCATATTTTCATCAAGTACTTCGCTGGATAAATTCACCACACAATTTGCATCAACTGACTGAGATTTGTTATTGTTAGACGTTTGGATGCAACAGGAAGATGAAATAAAGAAACATACACATTTCAATAGAGATTCTAGCTTTAAATTATCGCCAGCGTGGGATCCTCTCATAAGTAAAACAAAAGTAAAGCCAATTAAAAAACCTGTAGCCGATATCGTAAGCTTTGCATGTGTACAAGAATATATCGACTCAACACAACAACAACCTAGAACGAGTACACCACCCATAAGCAATCCAAGTGCAACAACATCTACGCACCGTTACTGTTTGAGGACGAGAGCTTAAAAACAATAACTAAAACAACATCCATCAATCGCCAGTCTCACCACGAAGTTTAAAACTTCTTCGAAACGTCGAGAAAAAGAAATTGAAAATATTTCTAACATTTAACGCGGTAAGTTCCGAAAAATTAAACTTTATGTAATTGTACCTAATATTTACACGTGATATACCTCAAACAGAAGACACTATCGTAGCCACGTTTGCTGAAGACACCGGAATGCTAGCAGTGGGCCAAACGATAAATGATGCTACGACTAGATTACAAAAAGCTCTGAATAATGTTAGTGAATGGACAAAAACATGGCGGATATCGCTTAACGAAATAAAATCAGTCCATGTAGATTTCAAGTTCCGTTTGCTAATGAAGCAAAATATCTCGGAATGATATTAGACGCGAAATTAAAATGGAAACCGCATGCTAAAAGGAAATGCGAGGAGTTAAATAATAAACTCAGAGATATGTACTGGTTGCTCGGGAAACGCTCTAAACTCAGTATCCAAAACAAGCTAATTTTGCACAGGCAGGTGCTTAAGCCTGTCTGGACTTATGGTATACAACTCTGGTCTTGTACGCGAGATTCTAATTTTAATACCTTACAAACATTTGAAAATAAACTCCTAAAATCGCTTGTAAGCGCAAGTTGGTACATTAGAAACGAAGATCTCCACAGAGATCTCGGGATTCCCACGAAATCATAGAAAAGGCCAATTACAACACTGTAATAGTACTATAATCCAAATTATTGCGCCACCTGCGAAGGACTGAGGCCTACGAGCTGGTGCACTAAACGAGAATCCGCCTTAAAATCGCGGTATAAGCAGGAACTATCACAGGATAGTTACCTGCAACACGTTAATTAAATTCGTTAAAAATAAATTGCTATATAAGTTTCAACTTAGTTGCATTCGGGAGGAGGAGATGTTTTTAATGCAGTAAGAATCTCACACTCCCATGAGCACACGTTTTTCGGTCCTCATAGCCTTTTGAAGGTCTTACACCTAACCACGGGAAAAAAATGTAATCATCTTTAATCTACTTTATCATAAGATTAATTCAAATTACATACCTACAATCAGTAGCACTTATTATACTCATCTGAAGAAATAAGTCAACCAGTCACTCATAGTATTTATCAATCATCGTTCAAGTTTTAAGATTTGGTTCATCAAAGTTTAGCAACCTACACAAATTGGTATCCAACTGCCATCATAGCTGCTGTGCACATCATCTATGCGCAGTTCGGTAAAATTCCTTCTTTTTTCTTTTTGAATTTGATATACGAGTAAAACATAATCCTTGAAGGAAGAGTGATAATAACAAAGATATGAAGGGATATCCCTATAAAACCCAGATACATATATCCAAAAAAATTTCTTATCGAAATACCAAATATTTTGAGTGAGTTTTAATCACCCATAGATTGAAAGATTATGAGTGAAAATAAATTAAACTTAAGTGTGCAAAATTTAACTTTAGTTTGCGAAAAAGAGGCACATATATTAGATTTATTTAATTCGTTTATGCTACTGAGCTGACAAAGATAAAGAATATTTAATTTCTCTTCGCTCAAATTCGAGTTCTAATAAAAGTTTTAGTCTTATTAACTCCTTTGATCGCTTGCATTGGTCGTTGCTTAAAAACGATTTTTTTGTTTAATTATCTTTTATATTTAAATGATGAAATGGCTGACCTTTAAAATTTAAATTTATATTTATCTAACTATATATTGATTTTCTTACGATTAATATTTTTAGCTTTTTCTTAATAAAACCCGTATTATATAAATGGAATATTTTTTAAACAAATCATCTGTTTCTGTTTAGATATGGTAAAGATTGTGTGAAAAATGGAGTGATTTGTTGTAGTTCAGAGAGGAGGTAACGAGGTAATGCTGCGAAACCTATGCACATTTAGCGGATAATTCTTGGCAATTTTCTTACCTATAGATTAGGGGTCATCGTAGGTAGAATTGAGTGGATCAATGACCATGGAGTTTTCTTATTTGATTTAAGAAAACGGAGGAGGGCTGCACTCAGGGAGTCTCTAACATCTCGGGTTTCCTTTTTTTTCAACTTCAAGGAAAGGCGCTTTATTTTCGCGCTATGAGTAGTTCTTGTTTGTTTTTTTTTATAATTTGTTCAAATTGGCATGAAATATGTGCGGTGGTTCAACAAAAGGTGCAAGTACCCAACCCACCGACGAGCTGGTCATATGGTGATGCAAGCATACCAAATCGTACATGTAAATTGGACATTCCATCCGAAGTTCCAAGGTTCTGCTCAGGGGATCCTGTTGTTCTGATGGAGGAATGGAGAAGCAAACTATCGCTGTTCGTCGGATGGTAACAACAAATACCGTTACATAGGTGGCGGCCATTGTGTTGCTCAGAATACCTTTAAAGTTTATCGTTTCGGTACATCTTGAACCCAAAGATTTTCATATACACTTTCAAAATTTACTGCTGATTTATTTCGCCTGAACTAAAATATTTTTACGATTTATTTTTTTTACATTAACAGCACGATTCTCCCCCTTGTGACTATTCCTTATGAGGATTATTGTGACTCGATAACATTTATCGAATTCTCCCCCAATCGTCACAAGAAAACTCACAACGGAGCTCACCACAGCCAAAGGCGAATTGCGTAGGGGCATTGTTGGAATAGCTGAATATTAGAAACAAAATAAAATTTGAAATTGATGCGGATTATTTATTATAGATGTAATAATTAAGATAAACAAATGACGTTATTTTTGTTTAAACAACTATCAAAGAGAATCCGTTTCATTCTTTTTCAAACAAGAAAATGTAAAAGAATTTATATTTGATCTGGAGTGGTATAGATTATAGAATGAACAGAATACCTACAGATAACCACACTATTGTGTGCTTATTGATAAAGGGTTTATGTAGAATGCTCTGATCACTATCAGACCACTATTGTTGGGCTTATTATATTCTTGTGTATTATAGAATTGACTTCGCAACAAATTGTAATAGAATGAACTTTACATTTTATTGTTTCTTCAGGTTTATGCTTTACACTTAAATATAAATTATAAACAGTAACATTCAGATAGCTACACATATGTGTTTGTTGTAAGTTTGCTATAAAGTTGCTTAGGAAAGCATTGGATTTTAGGCAGCGTACCTAACAATACTTTGTAACGTTTGATGAAAATGTTGCTTTTTTGATATTATTCACTCAAGGGGTTATGACTACTCTTAAAATGTTTTAACACAGTCCCAGCGATTAGGAAAATGCGAGATAATTTAATAGGGTATACCGATGCACATTAGTTTTGAATGTTTGAATATCATAATGCGAGGGTAAAGCGTTTCACGTTCGGGTGGTGCGGCTTAAGAAGAAATCTCTATACCTGACAGTACGTCTGAAAATGGGATCAAGGGTAAACTGATGGGCATTCCTAGAAGCCCCAGAATTACGGTTAAATATTTTAAGGTGAGGAATTCAACTAGCTATTTGGCTAGAACATTGTTTGTAAAAATAGCAATAAAATAGTGAAAGGCATGAAATATTGCGACGGTGTTAGAGAGGTGCAATTGTTTCCGATATTGTTATATAGCCTATCATTTTTAAAGCTCTCTTTTAGATTCTCTGCAAGGCCTTAAGTGAGTTTAGGGAGCAGCTACCCATATATGACAGTTGTACTCAAGCTTTGGACGAATGAAGGTTTTATAGATAACAGCCAGATCAGATGGGGAAAATATTTCTTGCATCTTCTCAGAAAATCCAAACACCTCGCAGCGTTTTTCGCGATATCGAATATGTGGTCATTCCATAAAAAGTGGTCGGTGATGCACATACGGAAAACTAAAAGTTGTTCGGTTTCCTCGAATCAAGCGCAGCTCATGGAGAACGGCATTGGAAGAGGGTCCCCCTTTGATTACAAGAGACAGCGTTGAATTTTTGAAGCATTAAATTCAACACGGTTTCTTATTCTCCATTGTCCAAGCTGTCGAGATCAGAATTTAATGAGCTTATCATGCGCACACGGACAAAGGCAAAAAAGTGATGGTTTTGAAATAAATAGTTTATGTTTTATACCTATTAAATTAACATAATGACGGTTATCGTGGAAATCTTTCACTTATTCAAATGTTGGGAACGTGAATGATGATGAAAAATTTCCTTCGGAATTTATTAGTATCGGGAATAAACTTTACGAGGGAATTTTTTATTCTAGAGTAATTTATTCCATGGCAGATGCATATTTAAGCCTAGCACGCAGCTGACGGGAAATGAAAAATCCCATACAAAAATCACAAGACGAAATCGTAAACGAAAATTTTTTTTAATGAAATTGGTTTTATGTGTGAATAATTGTAATAAATTTCTTACTACAATTTTAATAATTCTCTACACTTTTTCGTTCACGATTTATTTACAGTACATTAATTGGTTTTGACAACTGTATATTGTTTCTTTTGTGCACAGGAATGGATAATTCCTATTATTAAATTTTTGTGTTAGTTTTAGTATATTTCAATAAATTAAAATGTTTTTATAAACTAATTAACTTTTACTATATTTTTTTTTGTTTGTATTTCAATTAAACTTATTTTTTCAGAATTTATGTATAATGGGTTATCCATTTTGCGGCTTCAAAAGTAAACGTAAATAAAACACAAACAAAATACTCTTTTTATGATATTTCTTTTTTATTATAAAGTTTCAACGTTGACATTATGTGTGAAACACTACTTCATTTAAATGACCACCACGCCAATTGTTGCAAGCATCGATTCTTTTGAGGTAATTTTCGACCACTTGTTGACACATATTGGGCGGTTTCTCAGCCATAACTTGACGAATGTTGGTTTTCAAGTGCTCAAGAGTTAAAGGTTTATCTGCATAACCACTGTCTTTCGCGTAGCCCTACAAAAAAAAGGCCAGCGGTGTCAAATCGCATGATCTTGCTGGCCAGTTGATATCTCCAAGTCGTACTCTTCAATAGCAGGCAAAAAAAAGTCGGTTATCATATGACCATAACGCTGCGAAGTGACGGTGACAGTCGTTCCATCGTCGTTTTCGAAGAAGTAAGGTCCAATCACACCTCCGGACTAAAGAGCGCGCCAAACAGTGATTTCTTGTGGATGTAATGGCCTCTCTTCAATTAATTGAGGATTATCAGAACCCCAAATACGACAATTCTGTTTATTAACGCTTTAAATTGTTACATTCCTATTTTTATTTTTATTAATTTTTTTTTTTTTTTTCAAAACTAACCGTCGGTAAAGTTTGAGGTTATATGGTAGGCAATTAGCAAAAATTTGAACTTTCTTTTTTCATTCGATTCAATTCAATGCAAATCAATTTATTACAAATCAACGACAATGCTTTAGTAAAGATAAAGATGTAGGGGAATGTGTGTGTGGTGAGTTCAGACGATTTTGAGAGCCATCTATGCATCAAATGGCTGAAATCATCTATTGGCCTGACACGGATTTTAAAAGAGAGCTGGCTAAAGAGAAATTTAAAATTGAGATGTTAACATTTTTGATTCAATGAGGTCCAATACATGTACGAATGTTCAATGTATTCGTCATGGAAGTGCTTCCGGATGGGTTTTCTGCGCCGATTTTGACCAGAAAAATTAACTTTTATCACATCTATTTATAAAAAAAAAATTAAAAAGGTTTTTAAGATAAAAAGTTTTATGTTTTGGTCAAAATTACGGACAGGAAAAACACCTTCCGGAATGGTTTCAGTCGCCCTGTCTAAAACGCTCTCTCGCACAAAATGACCAAGGGTTGCGGCCAGCCTACATAAAGTAGTGTTTGCCAAAAGACGGCCTCTTTTGTGTCCATATTTTGCCTGGGTTGCTTCTGTCGGTCGGACAGTAGTTTTGGTTGAAAAAATAAGTAATAATAATTTCTGTGTTCGTGTGCGCGTTTTTTTCTTCGGTTTCTTTATCGCAATTCTTTTATTAAGAGTAAAACAGCAATCAAAAATCGTGTATGAGAAGAAAAAAATTAAACTTAAATTCGATAAATTAACAAAAAAAAACAGAAAAAAAAACCAAATACACGTGCCGAGTTCGTAATTGCATACGTCCTAAATTTATGGCTTTCAAAAAAAAAAAACGTAAAAACTGAAACCTAAAAGTGTTTAAAAGGACAAGCATAAATTATCATGCAAAAAAAAGGAAAAAAGCCCATATCGAAAGCCCAAATTCGAATTAATCAGACGACCTAGAAGACAGAAACGCTATCATGATGCAGACACCCTCCATTTTAGTATCCCTTATGGTTATTCACATCTATCCCTCCGGGTTCGTTCACCATATATTTAGTTAATACTTAAATTTAATTAATAGTCAAAATTTGAATGTAATCGAAAAATAGGAAAGTGCAATAGTTCAATTTCTCTTTCTTTTTACAAGAGTGAAAATTCTTCACGCAAAAAAGGTGTAGTGATTTTACAGTCTATACTGAAAGCAAAATCTACGCACAGTTTATTAATTTTTTTTTCTATTTAATTAGGAAACATTTTATCGGATAAGCGTTAATAAATACCAAACCAAAGAAAAAAAAATTAAATACAACTTAAAGTAAATTTTGATTGACTTAAAAATGTAAAATTAATTAAATTTATAAAGTTATTACTTATTGGCAGATATACGTACATATATTATCGACGGTTGTTTGGAAAAGTTTTTTTTTCATGATAAAATGTTTTATTTGTTGTTTATTATTATTATAATTAGGTTAATTTATTTTGGAATAAAATGTATCCTGGTGGATATTGGTTTAAAGTACAAAATAATTTTTTATTGATTCCTCTCATGGAATTTATTCTTTTGGGGAATTATTGTTTTAGCTTACATCGGTGGATTTTTAGCACGCAATTCTTTTAAGTGAATTCATAGATGGATGTGGCGGTGAGAAAAGGTTTATATAGAGACCGAATACAGACGAGCTACAATGAGGATAAGAGTATTTTGAGTTTTTTTTATGTTAAAGATGATATGATATGTAGGTAGTCTTTATATTAGGGGCTGATATAAAATCGAGGACATATCACCCATGGTAATATCATTTACGATACGTGGGTGGGCTTTTCATCAGAGAGGCAATACCATCGTGCTCTCTCCTCCTTGGAACCATTTTTTCTGTATAATCAGTTATTGTATCGGGACGAATTTAGGCTCCATTTTTTTGAACCCCATATATTCTCTTTTATATCTACCCCGGTATGTAATATAAGTAACACAACGTCAGCGTTACGAAACTCCCATTCCGACGAGCTAGGACGTGCTTATGCTAGTATGACACGCCTTCGTAACCTGAACCCCGTCTCCTTCCTGCTGCCAGTATCAGCCCACTGCCCCTGTACGAAGAGGGTTGTAATGGTGGTAAGGGTAGGAAAGGTCTTAAAGGATCTCTAATCGACATGTTCCGGCAATGTGCTGTGTGAGGTTATGTTCTGAGTATTATGGCACTTCTACGATAAGAGAATATGGAACGTCCTTTCACCCACCGAGTGAGAAATGTGCTTCGTCGCTGAAGACAATTTTGTTCGAAAAATCGCCGTCCACCGCTTGTTGTTCAAGCACCCATTCGACGTATCTGCGACGTTATGAATGGTCAGCTGGCTTCAGTTGTTGTGTGGGCTAGACTTTATATGGATGTAGGTGTAGATCCAAATTCAAAATACTCCGAAGTGTGCCGTAAGACAGTCCTAATTCCTGAAAACGACAAAGAATCGATACATTGGGGTCTTCGTCAACACTTTCACTTACAGCAGCGATATTTTAGTGGTACGAGCGAAACGATGAGGCACATGCTTTACAATATATGTAACCAATCCAGTCTCTTCAAATTTCTTCACAATTTTGCCATTGCTTTCGTAGTTGGACGATTATGTAAACCATAATCTCCTCTTGAAGCACGCTGTGGCTGTCTCAGAATCACCATTTTTGTAATAAGTTTTAACAATTTTTTGAAAAAAAAAATTGGTTTAGCAACTTAGTTTGACAAATGTCGAATTCCAGCCTTATACTTTTGAAACCACTGGATGGATAACTCTTTATAATTAGAAAAGCATTTCTTAGGAAGAAATATCCAAATCCAGAAAAATTGCCAAAGTCTTCGAAAATTTCGGCCAAAGTGCAGTCGCGAAACGATAGAGACATGGACGCAAAGAATTTACTGCCATCCACCGCATTTTATGTCAAGTCATTGACAAAAAAAAGCTCAAAATCGTATGGTTGCACTTAAATCCATCCCATTAGAACAACTTAAGTTAGAAGCGTATGTTCTAAGCGGAGGTGTACCGCCTTGAAAACAAATACCATGAAAAGTTTCAGCCATTGTTCGATAAATGAAAGGAAATTGTCACTTGAAGCGTGGTTCCTCCAGAGCAGACACACATGTGGAAAGAATCTGAGGATTTAGAAAACACCGCATAGGTTGTGGATATTTCCCTAAAAATTAGAGAAATTGAGCCGTCACGGAGTGAAGACGGCGAGGGTAAACCCAATTCCGGGCTAAGAAATTTCCGTCATATCGAAATTCTATCAGAAATGGTGCAGGACCACGATAAACCAGCTCTGTGACATCCGAATAAATTACGTAGAGGACAAAGGACACTCATACATTCTTCGATAAGAACGAATATTTCTCCAATCAGATTCTAACGATGCAATACTTCTTGAAAGCCGCCATCGGGGAAAATATCCCTTCTCGCTTGATGGACCTGAGATATACAAATGCAAGGGCTGCAACATGAACTGGGAAAAGGGTATGAACCTGTCAAGATGATCCGCAAGAAGCAGAAGCATAAGGAACTGAGGGCTTGCATCTTTGCCGAGACTATCCTTAAATATAATGGTGGCATCATCGAAAACGAATATGACGATGGTGATGAGTACGATAAGGAGTCGGAAGATGAGGAGTTCGAGAGTGATGAAGATGATGCGTCCAGAAGACTGATGGAAATGAAAAATAGAAACCTCCAAATGAGTGTCCCAAACAGTAAGATGGACGGGCTGAGAGTTCTCATGAGATTTTATCAATTTTCTTGAATAACATATTTTTGTCTGCATTTCTTCACTTAAAATCAAAAATGAGGAGTCAACCTCCTTACTCTTTTTTAATTTTTCTACCATTTTCTCTTTAAAAGATATACATACATACAATTAATATAATCAGTGGTTTAGAAATGAGAATGTTTTAATCTGCCACTTTCTCGAAATTCCACAAAAGTGTTACTTACAAAAGGCTCCCATTTAAAAAAAAATATTGTTTTTTTAAGATTACAAAGTTTTTGAGTCATAAACGAACCCTACAGCGAAGACTAAGAATAAAACTTGCATTAATGATGAAATTATTTCTTGACTGACATTTTCTTGAACTGTTTTTTGGAGTATGGATTTTTGTCCGTTTAGTTAAATATAAAAAAATTGAGACTCAAAACCATTTGATTCACCAAAATACATTCTGTGGTTATGAAATGAGAAGTGTTTCATTGCCACACTTTCTTGAAATTCTATGATTTTCTGAAGGAAAATCAGATGGTGCTAGTTACAAAACTCTGCCAATTCAAAGCTAATGAATATATTTTCCAGATTGCAATGGTTTGGGTTATAAATGAACCCCTCAAACAAAACTAGATACAAAATTTGAATTCCACAGCACAGATGTTTGTTTCATTTGAAACTAATTCCACCACCGCTGTTGAGGACACACAAATGTTGAAATTAGTCTTGACTGAAATTTTTTGAATTTTGCTTTGTAGTATGGATTTCTTATGTATGACATGCACTTTATAACATTATTAAATCCTCTAACCGCAACTATTTTCAAATCCAAGAGTTATTTAAAAAAAAATTCATCTTAGTAATTTGGTGTTAAAAAATTTTAGATGAAATTTTTTTGAAATAATTCTCGGATTTGAAAATGGTGTGCGAAATTAGTAACAAAATATTAATTAGACCTAAGAACAGCCTATACCTTCCCAATTAAACACGTAGTTTTCGAATTATAGAGTGGTGTATCTCCCAATTTCATTTCATTTCTTAAAATTGATAGAAATTTCATTAAATCGGCAGATAAACCAGCTTATAAATCCAAAAGTAATTGCTTAAACGGTTCTGAGTTTTATTTTAAATCCTTTATGTTGTGCGCACAGAGGAACAACTTATATATACTCGTAAATATTCAAATGTTTATCTATCCCCCCTGACCACTGAATGCGGCCAAAGTAGGCCGAACAGAAGTGTTAACGTAGGCACGGAATTTTGCATGCACATACGATATTTCGAACTTTTCAAGTAACATCCCATCTTTCATAAATTTTCTTTGAGTCTAGTTTCATTTCCATTTCCGATAATTGTTTTTTCTAAACCAACTCTCGCATATGGTAGTCGACAAGAGAATTCAATTGCGCTCTGATAAAGAGTCTATTTTAAGTACTTATAGATTTTTTATCTATAAAAACTCATTTGCAACCTCAAAAGAATCAAGACTGTACATATAGTCGATTCTATTAATAATTTTATTAATAATTTAATTAACATCAATTATCCGGTAAATCAATTTTTTTACATATATATACGAGACGGTAATTATCTGTATTATATGATCATAGGAATTTCAAGACGGAAATACAGTTACTTCCTTGGTTGGTCGTGTTACGTGGTTAATTGCATCCCCCGATATAAGCCACATCCTACATTACCTAATGTAAGCCAACACCGAAAAGCCAGCACTGCGACCATCATCAAAAATCCCATCTGAAGTACTTTACCAAACGTCCTAACGGTATCATAAAGCAGTCCTTATATATCTTTTGTGATCACCTGGATTATTTCTGTCCAAAAAGTTTTCAATTGATCAAGCTTATTCGGGAATCGTGGCTTGTTCCCAGATCATCGACACAACTCGTTACCAGTGGCATATCACGGAAACAGTCTTGTTTTCCCCGATAAGAGCTTTTAACCAATTCGTAAGGTTAACCTGTTCCGATACAATTGGTGAATGATCCCCGCCAGATAAATTTTTTTTATAAGAATTATTATCATATACATAAATGCTTTTAGTTAGATTACATTGGCACAATGCGCGAGAAGAATTGCAGTAATTGCCAAGATCGATCCGCTACAAAATCAGGGCCGTGCGCAGGCATTGGTCTTATTATCATCGTGGTCTGGTTTGATTCTACCTGCCAAACATCCGAACTCAATATTCCATAATTGATGTCATCAACCTACCTAATTTCATTACGCATCATCATCTCTAATTTTAATCATATTTATTCTAATTCGTCATAAGATTAATTCAAAGTATATACCTACAATCAGCAGCAATTATTATACTGATTTAAAGAAATAAGTCATCCAGTCAATCATAGTGTTCATCAATCATCGTTTAAGTCTTAATGTTTTTTTCAACCAACCTTATCAACATAACAAATTGTATCCAACTACCACCAAAGCTGCTGTGCACATCATCCTTGCGGAGTTTGGTACGTTTCTTTCTTCTTTATGTTGATATAAAATATAATCCTTGAACGGAGAGTGATAATAACCAAGATATGAAAGGATATCCCCTGTAAGACCTAGATATTAGATTTATATAATACTGAGCTGACAAAGATAAAGAATATTTAGTTTCTCTTAATAAAAATTGTATTCTTATTAACTGCTTCGATCTTTCTGTATTGGTCGTTGCTTTATAACGATTTTTTTTGTTTAATTATCTTTTATATTTAAATGATGAATTGACTGCCTTTTAAAATTTAAATTGATTTTTATCTAACTATGTATTGATTTTCTTACGAATTATATTTTAAACTTTTTCTGAATAAAACCCGCATTAAGTAAATGGTATATTTGTTAAGCAGATCATCTGTTTCTGTTTGGATTTGGTGAAGATTGTGTGGAGAATGAAGTGATTTTTTTGAGTGCAGAGGGGGAGTTAACGAGGGAATGGTGCAAGAGGATGCAAATTTAGCAAATAATTTTTAGGAATTTCCTCACCTATAGATTGCAGGTAGTATCGAGTAGGTCCATGACTATGGAGTTTTCTTATTTGATTTAAGAAAACGGAGGGAGGGCTACACTCAGAGTTCATTTAACATCTCGGGTTTCCTTTTTTTCAACTTCGAAGGACGACCTTATTTTTGCGCTGTGAGTAGTTTTTTTTTAAATAATTTGTTCAAATCTGAATGAAATATATTCGGTGGTTCAACAACAGGTGCAAGTACCCACCTAACCGACGAACTGGTCATATGGTGATGCAAGCATGCCAAATCGCAAATGTTTGTTGGGCAACCCATCCGAAGTTCCAAGGTTTTGCTCAGGGCAACGGAGAAGCAAACAATCGCTCTTTGTCGGATGGCAACTGCAAATACCGTTACACATGTGTTTCAGCTCACCTTGACACCACAGATTTTCGTATACACTTTCAAAATTTAGCGCGTATTTATTTCGCCTGAACTAAATCATTTTTAAGGTTTTTTTTTTACTTTAAAGCTCGTCCAAAAGTTTTGGTCATTGAGTCATACTTTGTGAAGCGATGGTTTTGCTTACTTTACTTATGGTGGCACTACAAGAGCGTGGTGCTCCTGGGCCTTGTTTAGTATGGCCCTCCACCGGCTCGATTTCTAGCTGGCCGCCTCCAATTTTGCACTCCAAGTTGTCGGAGGTCTCCCTATACCTGTTGGCTCCATCGAAAGTGAGGTCTACCTTGGATTCTGGCTCCCTCTGATTTGGCGTTGAAGATTTTACGAGCTGGAGCGTCGATGTGCACCCGCTATACATCTCCCAGCCATCGTTGTCGTTGAATTCGACTTTCTTCGCCAAGCGCAGACTATGCGGTCTCCTTTTTTGTGGATCGGGCAGATGGTACTTCCACTCATCGGGCACACTTTCCTCCGACCATGTTTTGCAGATGAGTTGGTATATGCTTCTGACTAAGTCTTCCCCAGCATGTTTGAAAAGCCCGGCTTGCAGACCATCGCATCCAGCTGCTTTTTATTGGTTTGGTCAGCCGGGGCATAATTTGCGTTTTTCATCACAATTTCGTTTCCTTTTATGACCGGCTTGTGAGGCCTATGCATGACGTGTAGACCGTCTTGGTGGTTGGATCTTCAGAGCGCATCTTTTCTCCTGCTCCTATTTCTTGAGGAGAGAACTCAGGTATCTACAACCCATAGTCCAATGGATCCAACGCTCGTCGTTATTTCGCGATGGTTTTAGTGCCTGAATTAAACATAAAAGTATTGAATGATAGCGCCACTGATCGGAAGATTCTCTCTACCGTTTACACCATCTCCGACCGATGCATTTAATTTATCAAATATTACTTGCAGTTCAGCGGATCGTTTGATCAGTTCTCTGAATGACCGGGAGTGATCGGTTTTTAGCAACTTTCCCCCGTCTCTTGCATTCCAGGATTCTGCTTAACTTTCAAGTAAAAACTATTTCAAGAAGTATAGGAGTATTAAAAGCCTCACTTGATATCATCACAAGTCCTATTTTAAGGGCAAAAAAAGATAAAATATTAATTCAGTCATGTTATTCAAAGGTTTACAACCTAAGAACATTAAGGTCATAGAACCCATTTTCTAGTAGCGATAAATCATTTGTCTTATTATGATGTGAATTATTATTTGATAGCGAACATTTCTCTTAGATTTTGTTAAACGACAGCATCGTTATCAGAAGCACTCTGCTAATTACTTCCCCAAGAACATATGAAATTGTTTTAAATACATTTATTTTTTATGAAATTTCGACAAAAAAACCTTTAGTTTTCGAGATTTTACACTTTTATTCTGCATTGATCGCACTGGTGAAATGCAGTCACGCTGCGTTAAGTGCGGAGAGAACCACAATGAAGATGAATGCAAGTTAGGAAAGGAACGGGTCGAAGATAGGACCCAGCTTAAATGTGTACTCTGCCGAGGTGACGGACACCCCGCTAGTTATCGGGGATGCCCGACGTTTCATCTTATAAAGAACAATAAAGCAGCAAAGCAAACAGTGGTAGAAAAGCGTCCAACTGAGCGCCCTCCTACAACAACGCCCGTCAACCCCCAAATTTCTTACGGCCAAATGGCGTCAGGAAGGGGAGGCACGTTACAACCTACACCAAAGGTCGCCCAACAGGCCCCCGTGCCTAAGTCGTCGGCGCCACAGGCGGATATTATGGGCATTCTACTGCCCATCCACGGCCAGTTGACTGGCCTCCAAAACCAGATCAGGGAGCAGGCGACTAGGGTGGATCTCTACTCTGTTCTGCCGAGCTTAACGTAACTAATAGGTTAATGGCGCTCTGTTGGAGAGGCCCTTTAAGATCCTAGCTGTGAATGTAAATTCACTGATTAGGACCCAACGTATAGCGAGTTTATTCCAATTGCTTAAAGACATAAGTCCAGATGTGTTTATGGCTAGCGAAACTAAGCTTAACCAGAAACATAAATTGACTAACAACAATTACAATATCGTAAGAAGAGACCGACCCAACTCCACTCAAGGAGGAGGCGTCGCAATCTTTATACGTAAAGGCATTAGTCATAAGGTAATATATAATAGTGATGTGCGAAAATTTCGGCCGTTATAGGCATGCATAATACGCTGCCTATGCACCGGAAACACCTCAGTCCACCCAGTTTATAATAGAGCTTCAAAAGCTTTTTGAATGCTTAAGATTGAGCTCGGAAGAAAACTTTGTATAATTGGATGGGTCGATACAAACTTGAGTATCGCCTCGATCTTCTAGCCACAGAGAGGCTATCATTTCCAAGAAGCGGTGCCTATCTGGAGCTATTGCTGAAAGACGCAAGACTAACAATTACTGACACTGTGCGTCAACGACCAAGAAATTGTATACGAACGATCGAGTACGACAGTGACCACTGCGGATTCGCCGCCGTTATACAACTTCCGAACGAGCTTATGGATTTGGATGAGTATGTGCCTGTGCATACTTACAATTACAGTAAGGTGCGCTGGCCACGCTTCTCCAATGCCTTATTGACTATTTTGTTTAGGACTCCGTTGTCTAGCGCCTCAAGGGATACGAGAAAGAACTGGCGCAAGCTGGTGATCGTAGGGCCACATGGACATTCACTGGCGAGTAAAAGTGTAGTAGAGTACCTTGGCATCTGGTTGGATCAGTACCTGTATTTCGACAGACATATAGGTGCTGCCTTGGCCAGGGCTAGGGCAGCCTTTGCCTTGACAAAACGAATGTGTTATAGCAGCCGTCTTGACAGCAGGGGGTGAAGGTGATTTGTTACATGGCCCTCATCAGCCCGATGATTGCCTACGGATGCCCGGTGTAGTTCAACGTTGCCCCATCTCAAATGGAAAAGATTCGGGTGTTTGAGAGGCAATGTCTTACACGTTGCCTTGGATTACACAGAACACCAGAGTCGGAGTACACAAGATATTATTCCAATCAGGTTCTATACAACGGAGCCAACATAAACAGAATAGATAATTTTTTGTTTAAGCTGATTCGGGGTCACACTGGAAGAGCGATGTCCTCAACCAACAGCTTAATTTTTGGGGCTTACTACCGCAATAATGAATATTTTGAGAGTGCGCGGTTAAGTGGCTACATTCCTCCCGAGGCGTTCCTCTTTTTAGACAGTCGAGGGCTGATACAGGATGGAATGGCGGTTCTGCTCATCTACCACGTTAGCCGGAAAACTGTAGATAGGCTCCTGTATGGTCGGGACGTCATCGCTCAAGGTTGAGAAGAGCGCCTTCGGTTCAGTAGGACTGTGTCCGATCGCGACCGAAGGGATAGGGCGAAACAAGAGAACCAGTTCTGGTGGCTCTCTGAACAGCATTATGATACATAAAGTCGATTAGGATGGTATGTCTTGACCGACTTACGTAGATTTAGGTAAATTAGGTATAATTAACAGTCGGGGTGGCACAAAAAAAATTACAAAATATGTATGTTTGCGGGGGCATTTGTGCATGCAGCTGCGTGCATGTGTATGTATGTACATACGAATATGTATGTACGTATGTATTTGGCTGTGTGGGTTGCATGTCTCTTTGTGTCTGCATGCGTATACAAAATATACAAAAACAAATTATAAAAATAACCGAAAAAAGCTGCTGTTGCTGTTCTAGTTTTTAAGTAGATGTAAGTAGCTTAAGTTATTTTTAGTTAGTATAAGTTAGTGGTATCTAGTTTTTAATTATTTTTAGTCTAGCTTTAAGTGATTTTTAAGTTAAAATAAAATGTAAAAATGATATGATACTAATTTTGTTTTTCCAAAAAGTTTTCTTGGTGAAAATAAAAAATAAAATAAAAAGCATGGATTCATATAGTTTTTAGGTCGAAAGACATTAGTATTAAGAGATATAGTTTAGTTTAGAACGCCCGTAAAGGGTCAGTAAATTAGTTGTAAGTTATTGATAATTAGGCTAGTTTAAAACATTTTTGTCTAGTTTTAAGATAATTATAAGTTAAGATTAAATAAAAATGAATAAAAAAAATAAAAAAAAACGCCCTCATATGCACCACGCCAGTGAATGTATGATCCATTCAGATCGTACATAGGCTCAGAGCAATCAAACTGGAATAAACACCTGGTGCAAATATTAAGTGCTTTGAGATCGGCAGCGAGTGGCATATCGCCTCATGAAGCATTGTTCGGACAATGTAAAATAGAGTACGGCTCAGTCTATGCACTTCTGAAAACGTTGAAGGGGCTTTACAACTCAGAATTTGAACTTTTGCCCAAATCCGTCAAAATGAACATGATACATAGTTGAATTAAGGAATCTTTATCACGGGCTCATAAAATTTATGAAAAAACTTAGAACACTCGAAGAAAAGCTTGTAATATTAGTGTTGGACAAGTTGTGTTGAAACGAAACTTTATTCTTAGTGATAAATCGAAGAAACTTAACGCAAAGTTATGCCCGAAGTTCGTGCAAGCAAATATAAAAAAACTTGTAAGTAACAACTTATTTGAATTAGAAGACATGAATGGTATTTCCTTAGGGATCATACACGCAAAGGACCTTCGATTAAAGAATTTTAACATTTATTGATATAACAAAATGAAAATAAGAACAAACGAATTAGCCAATTTTCAAAAGAAAAAAGAAAGAAATAAAAACTAATTTTCCTTTTTCCATTTCAACTTCATGTCCTTGTGAGCAAGAAATTTAAATAGTGTATGGACCGAGGAAAAACTCATAAGCTCGTAAATTCAAATGTTTATCTATTATCTTGATCAGTGAATGCGTCCTCCGAGCATAGGTGTTAACCTACGCACGGAATTCTGTATGCACATACGAGGGCGACATTCCGAACTTTTGAACCTTCGAAGTTACTTCCCATCTATCATAAATTTTCTTTGAGCTTAATTTCATTCCCAAATTCGACAGTTGTTCTTTTCTAAGTCAACTCTTGCACATGATAGTCGATTAGAGAATTCAATCACGCTCTGATATAGAGTTTATATTAAGTACTTATAAAATAATTTAGCTATAAAAACTCATTTGCAACCTAAAAACAATCAAGACTGTGCAAATAGTATATTCTGTTAATAATTTTATTAAGTTGTGAGCATCAATTATCCGGTAAATCAATTTCTTTACACATATATACGAGACGATAATTATCTGTCATATGATCATAGGATTTTCTAGCTTTGTGTGGCCGTGCTACGCGGTTAATTGCATCCCCCGATATCAGCCACATCCTGAATTACCCAAACTAAGCCAAACCCGAAAAGCCAGCACTGCCACCATCATAAAAAATCCCATCTGAAGTACTTTACCACGCGTCCTAATGGTTTCACAAAACAGTCCTTCTATAGCGTTTGTGATCACCTAGATTCTTACTGTCCAAAAAGCTTTCAATTGATCAGCCTTATTCGGGATTCTGGCTTGTCCCCAGATCATCGACACAACTCGTAACCAGTGGCAGATCACGGAAACAGTCTTGTTTTCGCTGATAAGGGATTGCAGCCAATTCCTAAGGACAACCTGTTTCGATACAATTGGTGAGTGATCATCTTCAGATCAATTATTTTTGTCTTACAAGAATTATTATCATATACATAAATGCTTTTAATTTAATAATATTGGCACATTGCGCGAGAAGAATTGCAGTTATTGCCAAGATTAATCCGTTACAAGCTTTCTTCATACGTGAAATCTTAACACGTCAGCAATTCACCACACAACGACCAAAATCAGGACCGTGTTTGAGCATTGGTCTTATCATCATCGTGGTCTGGTTTGATTCCACCTGCAAAACTCAATTTTCCTAAACTGACGTTATCAACCTAACTTCTTTTCAAATTACATACCCTCAATCAGCAACAATCATTAGACTCATTTAAAGAAATAAGTCATCCAGTCACGCATAGTATTCATCAATCATCGATCAAGTTTTAAGGTGTTGTTCATCCAAGTTTAGCAACCTACACAAATTGGGATCCAACTGCCATCAGAGCTGCTGTGCACATCACCTTTGCGGAGTTCGGTAAGTGTCCTTCTTTATTCATTTTAAATTTGATATAAAACATAATCGTTGAATGAAGAGTGATAACGAAGATATGAAGGGATATCTCCTATAAGACCCAGATTCAAATATCCAAACAAAATTTAAAAGAATCCTTATCCAATACCTAATATTTTGAGTGAGTTTTAATCACCCATAGATTGAAAGATTATGCGTAAAAAGAAATTAAACTTAAGTGTGTAAAATTTAACTTTAGTTTGCGAGAAAGAGACACATATATTCGATTTGTTTAATTCGTTTATGTTACTCAGCTGACAAAGATAAAGAATGTTTAGTTTCTCTTCCCTCAAATTCGAGCTCTAATAAAAATTTTAGTCTTATTAACTGCTTGGATCGTTTTGCATTGGTCATTGCCTTATAACGATTTGTTTGTTTAATTATCTTTTATATTTAAATGATCAAATGACTGCCTTTTAAATTGATATTTATCTAACTATGTATTGATTTTCTTATGATTAATATTTTAAAATTTTTCTGAATAAAACCCGCATTATATAAATGGAATATATTTTAAACAGATCAACTTTTTCTATTTGGATTTGGCAAAGATTGTGTGGAGAATGGAGTGATTATTTTTGCGTGCAGAGGAGATGTAACGAGATAATGGTGACGATGCAAATTTAGCAGATAATTCTTAGGAATTTTCTCACCTAGATTAGGGTTCATTGCAGGTGGTATCGAGTGGCTCAAAAACCATAGAGTTTTCTTACTTGATTTAAGAAAACGGAGGGATGGCTACATTCAGGGAGCCTTTAACATCTCAGGTTTCCTTTTTTTCCAACTTCTGAGGAAAGACACTTTATTTTCGAGCTATGAGTAATTCTTGTTTTGGTTTTTTTTAAATAATTTATTCAAATGCACGAAATGCTCGGTGGTTCAACAACAGGTGCAAGTACCCACCCCACCGACGAACTGGTCGTATGGTTATGCAAGCATGCCAAATCGTAGATGTTAGTTGGACAACCAGTCCCTAGTTCCAAGGTTATCAAGGGAATCCTGTGATCCCTGTGGTCCTGACAGAGCAATGGAAAAGCAAAATATCGCTGTTCTTCGGATTTTAACACCAAATAACGTTACAATGTGTAATCAGAATCATTTTTAAATCCAAGAATTATTTCCAAAAAATTTCATTTAATAATAAGCTGACTATCACAACTCCGCAAAAAGTTTTCCGCTGTGGTTTTCGTTACATTAAAAATTTCGAAAGAATAAAATATTCCGTGGGAAACGAAATTCCTTGAGAGATTTCTGATAGGGCCTTAGTAAGATTAAAATATAATTGGAAATAGTATGTATGAAGGTATATTCTTATATTTATTCAACAACTATTACGTAATCATATTATGTTTGTAGTAGAGTATTAAAATAATGTCACAAATTCAAAAAAATGCCACAAAATATGTATTTATGTGAAACGAAAGCATATTTTCATTTCGTTTTAAGCGTATATATCAATATTGTCCTATAATTATTTATCGCAATAATCCTTCAAAACTTCATCGGCTGTAGTACTAATTTCTTTCCATGTATAATCCATATCCTCCGTCTTCGAAAAACGTGAGCAAATAGCCATTCGGAGGAAATAAACATCGCCGATTTTCGACGGAACCATGTGTACGTTTCCACGACCGTTTATTCTTTTTAAAAGTTTTTCGTTCGTTTCATTTGCTCCTTTCAATCTAAAGCAAACTAAGCCCATGTTAACCTCACCAACTATTTCGAAGCGAGGGTCTTTGAGGCAAAGATTTTTGAAATATTTAGCAAATCCACAGTGACGTCTAATAAGAGCTTGAATGTTTACTACTCCATAAAGTCGCAAGACAAACCAGATTTTCAAAGCTCTAAAGCGACGACCCAATGGAATTTGCCAGTGGCGATAATCTGGAGCTGATCCTTGCATATCGTGCTTTAGGTAAAGTGGGTCAACATTAAATGCGTTTACTAACCAAGTAGGATCCTTAAGCCACATAGCACTGCAATCGAAGTTTACGAGCATCCATTTGTGAGGGTTGAAATTAAATGAATCAGCAGTCTCAATTCCTTTCATTAGATATCGATATTCTGGACAAATGAATGCGGATCCTGCATAAGCGGCATCGACATGAATCCACACATTATACTTGTTTCCAACTGGTCCACATTCTATTAGACTGTCAAATGCGCATGAATTAGTTGTCCCAAGGGTAACAACGGTCTGCAAAAATTAATCAAAATATTACTTGGTTTGAAAAATTAAGGATACTAAGGCTTACATAAAACGGAATGAACCCATCCCTAATATCATTTTCGATAGCAGCTTTCAAATCTGGACCTCTTAATCTATTGTTTTTATCAGCTGGTATGGATTTTAGTTTAATTCCACCTAAAAGTCCTGCTCTCTCTACGGAAGAATGGGCTTGCGAAGAACTGTATGCAACCAATTTTGAAATTATGGTGTTTTCATCCCAATCAGGACGTTGCTCCTTTACTTCTATTATTTTCTTGGCTTTTGCGCCAAGAAGAGTCACCAAAGTAGCTTCACTTGCTGTACCCTGAATGACACCGCCCCCTTTTCCCCCTGAGCACGCAAGGAATTCTTCTGGAAGATCGAGCATTTTGCCCAACCAATCCATCATTACTACTTCAAGTTCAGTACAAGCTGGACTTGCAATCTGTAATATAAATTTCAATTAGTAATTGGCAACGATTTTGGTAGAATATAAACTTACCCAAGTAAAACCAATACATGCAATTGCTCCACTAAGCATGTCGGCTACAATTGCTGGATATGAGTTTGCAGTTGGAAAATATGCATGGAACTTGGGACTGTGCCAATGAGTAATACCTGGCATTATTACTCGTTCAATATCGGACATAACATCCTCCCATCTATCAGGCTTTTGGGGAGCTGTCTCTGGTATAAGAGGGCGAAGATATCCTGGTTTCACCTGGGGTAGTACACGTCTTTTTGGAAAAAAATAAAAACTTCATTAAGAGTTTCACTTATAGGCGTATTTTAGATAGATGTTTACTGGTATGTGCAGAGTTGCCAGTTTCTGCTATTTATAGCAAATTTTGCTAATAATTTCACAAAAAAAAACAGTTCAATTTACTTTAATTCATTATTTATATTTTTGTATTCTGCATTATTTAATTTTTACATCATAGTAAAACCCATAGTTATTTTCAAATTGAGCTATTGAAGTGTTATAGGTATGGACTGAAGCACCTTCAATTAATAGAATCTTAAAATTGATTAAATTTATTTTTTTATGTTTATTCTGATAATCTTAACAATATAAAGAATAATTATTATTTTGTTTCTTGGTCGGGTTCTTGTGTTCCTTAGGCCATTACGACTTAAAAACAAAAATATTTGTATTTCAATTTGAAGACAGCAAAATGTTTTGTTTTCTTTTTTTTGACCTCAACAATAAAACATTTACATAATTATAAACGTTGTAGATCTAATGGACAAAAAAAACAGTGCAAATTTGGAACACTACATAGTTTTACTATTTATTTTTATAGGGGTATATAAGAATTTTTAGAGGTAATTTTGTGTTTTTATGGTTTGTGGGATTAAAAACGAAGCTGTAATTGGATTTTTTTCTTATTCGTGGTTCCTCGCCCAAGCTCGATTACTGTGAAAGACTTCAGTTAGTTGTTGTATTTTTTGTGACCATCTCACATAAGTATGTTCCTCGTACGGCCGATTGCCCTTAAATTGAATTGAAGATAACAGAAATTACTGTGATTAAATGCAACATGTTTGAAGACACCACGCTCAATGAAATTGGAAACGAAACGTTCGGTATTGAACTCGTAAATATATATTATTTATAACATGACAAACCCTCAAACGTAAAAATGGCAGACTAGAATGCATTAAACTGCATATAGGAAAAATTCACACCCACAAGTTAATCAATCTCAATCGAAGCAATATGTTCCAAACAGACAGTACCATAACGATTATAATTCAAATCATGCAAATAGACAATCCTTCAATAATAGTTTCCAAACATAAGTCATTCTGCACACTATCGTGCACAGAACTAACAAGTTTTAGGACCTACCGCAAATTTCTGATTTGGGCTTACCACATCATACCAGGTTATAAATAATTTTCGTTCAATGTATGTTAATTATACTTATACTCTTGACGTTAATAATTTTATTTACCTAGGGAAGTTGAGACACTTCTCATAATAAGTAGATATAACAAAAATTGATGACCATATTCCCAATTCCTAATATAGACAAATTACATGACAAGTTCGGTAGATGTCAGTATTTTTCCACTTTTGACTTAGCCAAAGGATGTCAGCAAATAACATATTATCCTGGAGATACAGAGAAAACCGCCTCCTCAACTCCTTCAGTTCACTACTCATGTCATTTGGGCTTCAGAATGACCCACCCACATTTCAGTGGATGATAAATGAAGTGTAGAAATATAATATAAAAAAAGAACAAAATTAAAAATACTTCAAAAGAAGGATCTTATGAAATTGATGATATTGCATTATACCATATTGCTGGGAATTATTAATGCCCAATTCTGCATTATCTCTAAGAATAGAAGCCAATAATAATGCAAAACAGATTGAAATTTACAGAAAAGAGAAAACATATTGCGATACGAATCGTACGATTGAAATATTATTGGGTTTCAGTAAACGCATCTTGAAGCTGGCGTTATAAACTTATCTGAAGCACATGTTGATATAAACAAAGTTAACGTAATACGAATTAAATGCAATGTTTCAACTGGTTATTATTGAATTGTCTGGTTTTATTTTGACTTCTTAAATGAATGCAAATACAAAAGTATAAAACCCGTTTTTAACAGCCATCGTTTATGAGTCAGATTGGCCGAGCGGTCGAAGGAACCAGAATTAAGCTCTTGTTCCGGAGAGGGAGAGTGGGTTCGAACCCACATTTGACAATATATATATTTTGAAATAATACTCGTAACTTTTTATGGGAATTATGAAATAAAAATACTTGGCGAATTTGTTGGATTTGAGCTGGGTAGATGTGGATTGATGTTGTATGCTCTAGCCATTAGGTTATCTATTCAAGTTTTTAATTTATTTATTTACTGACTTTATTCAATCGATAAAACAAAACTATAAAAAAATTAAGTAATTTATTCATAATACATAATTAAATTCAACAATCTAGAAACTTAACTTAATTTATAACTAATGAGACGGATGTTTATGGGTAGTTGGAGTAAAGATTTCTTCTGAGGGAGGAGGAACTAGGGCTGAAGTCAAATATGTGCTGTGCATTATTGGCTAAGCGTAGCATTCTAGTTATTAGGTTGTAATGGCCATAATTTGTGCGATAAGTAGGAAGGTGAAAGAATGGGATAGATCGAAGGTTTCGTGGATTGGTATTAATGAATATTAGCTCAAGAAGCGCCGTAGAGTCGATAGCACCGGTAAGAAGTTGGTGGATAAAGAGTATGTCAGCGACCGCATGGCGTTAAGCAAGGTTGTGAAGGTTGATTTATTGCAATCGATGTTCGTAGGGGGATAAGATATGGTGATCAGACCAAGGAAGATTACGTAAGGTAAAATGGAGGAACCTGCGCTGCACGGCTTGAATTCTATTAGAATGGGTGGATTGATAAGGTGACCATACATGACTGGCGTATTCGAGAATGGGTCTAACATATGTGGTGAAGAGTGACTTAGTAACATAGGGGTTGGAAAATTCCTTAGATCAACGCCTTATAAAACCAAGGCAAGAATTTGCCTTTGCAATAATATGGTCGAAGTGCCTACGGAAATTTAGCTCTTTTCCAATATAATTCCAAGATCACAGATAGATGACACTCCAAAAACGGTTTCATTGTAGAAGTGATAAGAAAAACTCATGGACTGACATTTATTAACATTAAGTTCAAGAATGTTTTTATCAAACCAAGAAAGAAAACAATTGAGGTCTTAAAGTACGGACGAACCTAGAGAGTTATATATTACCTTAATAATTCTTATATCATCGTGATAAATAGAAGAGTTAGAGTGAGAAGTAATGCAATCAACATCATTAATGGCAAGAACAAAAAGAAGTGGGCCATGATGGCTTCCCTGAGGAACACCTGAAGTGGCAAAAATGGGTTCGGACTCAGCACATCTGAAAAATACCCTGTAAAGCCAGTTCTCTAAATATGTTTTAACCCATTGAATGAATAAAGGTGGAAAGCCAAAGGCTTTAACCTTTTTTAAATAATTTGATGAGAGATTTTATCGAATGATTTACTGAAGTCGGTAGTGATTACATCGACATCGTAGCCTTTTTCCAAAGCATAAAGAGTCATTGAAACAAATTGTGTAAGATTCATCGTCGTGGATCTACCCTTTAGAAAACCATGCTGAACAGGAGAAACTATTGACTTGCAATGAAAGCAAATAGAATCATAGACAAAACTTTTAAAGAGCTTGGGTATTGATGAAAGTTTATCGATCATTTTTCCTGCCTTTTTTGTGGACGGGGAATATAAACGAGCTCTTCCATAAAGTGGGGAACACTGCTGCGAAAGCGAAAGACGGAAAAGCGATATAAGGGGTTGGCAAAGTACATTAGTACATTTTTTGAGAAAAATGGCGGGGACACCTTCTTTCAGTAAGTTGATCTTCTCGCAGACCGAACTAAGACTTATATTGACAGAAACAAGCGACGTATGAGAATTGTTCGATAGGAGGCGGAAATATTCAAGGTCAGGATCATATATCCTATCACTGTAAGATTGACCGAAAAAGTTGCCAAAGAGGTTATTTATAACTTGGGGATAGAATTTAGACCATCGGATTTTCTCTTTACATTTATGAGTTGGAAGAACCTCTTCTACTCTACTCTGCATTTTGATAAGATAATCATGGTAGAGTGATTTTCAGAGGAAACAAAAATCGTCCGAAGCTTTTTGGTAGATTGAAAAATCGGAGGGAATTCGAGACTTTAAGTAAGTCTTCCATAGCTTATTCCTAAGATTACGGAGAGTTTGCAACTCTTTTGTGTACCAGGGGGGAGATGATAAGCAAATTTTTTTGAGGTAGGCTAGGGACACATTTTATTTGACAATCAAAAATAGCAGTATAAAACAAAGTAAGATCAATGTCAATGGGAGTATAAGGGTTAATTAAAAGGTTGTAATCAATATTATTTAAAAGAATATTGAGTTGAATGAAATCGGCTTTACGAAAGTTAAAATGATAAGAGAATTCAGAATTAATTATAGGAATACCTTGATCATATGTGAAGAGAAGAGAAAAGGGTGAGTGATAGACGTTAAGGGCGGAGAGAAGATGGGAGCATGCAGTGACAATTAAGTTACACGGGTCGGATGTAAAAATGAGGTCAAGCAGCTGTCCAAGGTTGTTAGAGATAAATAATTTGAAATAGGCCCGATTCAAAAAGACGATCGACGAAAACAGATTGTTTTCCAGAAGTGGGATTGCGAGGAGCGAAGCACAATTCATCTTCTGATGGTATCCATATAAGATCAGGGAAATTGAAATCACCGACGATAGTAAAATCGTTGCTTGAAGCCGCAGCCTCAATCAAACCGTCAAAAGAATCAGACATTAATTGATATGCAAGCACAGAATGTGAAGGACGGCTATAACAACAGAGGATGTAATAACAACGGCAACAGACGGACATTTTTACGCATACGTATATAGAGTAGTGAAATAGATATTTCAACTAAAGTGACATTAATCCGGCTGTGGACGGCTAGAAGAACACCACGTCCGGAGAAAACATTATCTTTACCTACACCATCTGCACGAAAAACAACATAATCAGAAGAGAATAACTCATAATCAAGAAAGCTGGGACAAAGGTTTGTTTCTGTTAGGGCGTTTATATTAAAAGGTAGGTTTTAGGATCCTCAAAAACCATTTTTGATAGTTCATGGCTTGACAAAACCAGTTGGTTTATTTAAAAAACTCGAGCGATGTATGTAATTTGTTTTTTAAATATTTTATTTGTTTTTGTTATGAAACATATTAATTTACACCATTATTCCAAAATGTTATTTCCAATTAACTCAAAAGACAAAAAGACTCCCGAGTTTGTTTTATACATTTTCTTCGCACAATACTCCACACCCGTATTTTTCTTACCAACAAACTGCTGAGATACCACACTCTATTTATGCAATCTTAGAAACGCGTCTTATCTTACATCATTTTACTACCAAAGAACAAGAAAGAAACCAAGACTAAGGATGAGACCAGGACCACGACCGAGACCGAGATTATAATTTTCTTGGGAATAAAGATACTAACAAAAGTCCCGCATGGTCTCGTTGCCAGCCCTAATGACAATAATTATTAGGTCTGTTTCATTATTTTTTGGCTAAAGTTTGGAAAGAAGCTTGGGAAGAGTTTGGGCTCAAGCTTTTTCATGTTCTTCTTGCAATTTTAAACCACAAACGAAAAGCAAAGAAACACATTTGGTTTGTTTCTGGGTACTTGCTACATTAAACAACACGTCTAATTTGTGGTCGACTCAACATGAATGAAAATGTTTTCACGAAATATAGTTTAATTTGCATGTACTTATCATTTTGAACTCTACCAAAAGAACCAGATAATAAATTTATTATTATATTATCTTCAATCGTTTCGTTTTCTTCCTCTTAAAATTATAAAAAAGTGTTTTAATTACACAACTTCACAAATTCAAAAATTCTAACGAATCCGCAAGTCATTCAATATTCCGTCCAATAGTGGTATATATATGTTTCTCAGAAAGTACTCCTCCACATTAGAAGCCCTCGTTAAGACTTTGCCAAAGTTTGTATAGGTGAGATATAATCACATTAAAAAAAAAATTTAAAAATATCAACAACTTAATTCAAGAAGCAATACAAAACCCTGATGCCTGTTAGGTAACTTCAAATTTTTTCAACTTCCAACTATTTTGCAGCAAAATATGAAAATTAGAACTTACTGGCAAATAAATTTAATGTTTTCAAACACTTTAATGTAGTTAAGTAGTTGAGGTACTCGTAGAATTTTGTTTCCTCGAATATTTTTTTTTCATTTTAATTTAACGTAATTTTTTTTTTTGGTTTGAAGGAATCTGTGAAAAAGTCGATTTTTATGTGATTGTGAGCGAGAAATGTTTACACAAAAATGATTGCAGCCAAGTATTCATAACCATTCAGAATTCAGAAGTTGAAAGAATCAGTTATTTTTGAAGTATTTATTGTTGAATAAAAACTGGGATCGCAACAAAAAAATCTTTCAATTTGACTTTTACGAAATGTCAAATCTTCATAGCATCCATTTGTGCAAGTCCGTGTAAGGGACAATGATCAAATCTGGCCCAGCTAACGAGCTGTATGTCACTGAAAAGGATATACATAAATAGTTAATATGGCGGCTCTTCTCAAATCAATGTGTGCAGAAAGTTATTGACTAAAAAGATGTATTATATGTGTCTTCTTTTAATTTCGAAGTCATTTTTGATAATTGCTTATATCTTTAAAATTATTTTTCTGTGTTTAACTTTAAATTGATAAAAACATTTAATTCTGAAAACAAAGATTGCACTAAATACCGTTAAATTATTTAAAACAAATCTATTTGGTAAAAACAAAGAAACTTTTTTTTAGCAAAATTTTGAGTTTGAAAATTAATTTTTCTTAACTATTTCTTAAACCATTTGGTTTGAAACGAAAATCAAAGAATGTATTTGTGGTTTAAAATGGACTTTAGCTGTACATTTTTGCTTATTGTATTTTGGCTAAAAAGAAAAGTTTAGTATGATATGCAGTTTTTGTATGATTACATACTTGCTTTAAAGCACTTTTTCGTACTATTTATTGTCTTTGAATGCCCAACAACAACTTCAGTGTGCTACCACCAAGTTTTTTCTCAATTATTTTTGGCTGGAATTATAGCTGTTTCACAACTTGCCAAGGTCGATCATCACATTCCTTTGTTCTAGAAAAGATTTGTTTCGAAAGAAAAATTTTTTTCTAAGAAAATCTAAATTTTTATAAACAAATAGATTATTTTGGTTTTAAGGAATTCGACTTTAGTAATAAATAGTTAAAACATTCAAGATAAATGTTAGGTATCATTTAGTTTGATATTTGTAGATGCTGAGTTTTAATCCAAGAGCTTTTCACATTCTATTCATTATAAAACAAATAAAAAATTACCTAAATCCGCTATCAGTTAGACAAAATAAGTACACAATTAATATTAAAAATGGAAGTATAATAATTTTTGTGAGCAGTTAATTCGTTCAGTAAAACATAGTTTACTTAAGATTATTTTTGACTCCATGACAATAAATGTATGAATGACGATGAAAATTTCATATTTATGTCTTACCCAGTAGGAAATTTCAATAAATTCATGAAGGAATCACCAACTTTTTCATCAATGAGTGGAAGCTAAACCCCATGAATTTGGTATGAAAACATCGATGAATTTAACATGGGGCTGTCATAGGCGTTAAGTGATTTTCTAGGTGAATACTTACCAGTGAAATCACGAAGTAGGGGCAACTAGTTTATTCATAAGGCAATTATGTGTAATGAAAACTAGCATGAACTTTAAACTGTGAAATCACTAGTTAACCTAGAGGTGAAAAATACCATGAATGCTCACCCATGAAATCACTTTATTATTGTAAAGCCCATATGATATTTCTTTTGTTTTTGATACATAAAAATGTCAGTTTTGTGTGAAAGTGAAAATATGTTTTTTTTTTACCAAAACAGAAACCTTGTATATGTATGGTATAACCCCAAACATCATTTTAATAATTTCATTTTTTAATTCGACGATTATTCAATTATATAAACATTCAATTCCGGAAAAAAACCTTTAGTTAATAATAATTAAAATATAGTCTTGATAAAATCTTGATGCGAAAGTAAACCTTCATTACTTGATTCGTTTAAATTTGATCTGATATCGGTTTTAGCAATTTCATTTGTTTATACTGCGAAGGTTTTTCACTTTCAGTCGCCAGCATTACGTATTGAGTCTGCGGCATAAAAGAAATATTGGCAGTTTTAAATTTTATTTTGAATAAAGTCGAAGAAATACCCACCAGTCGCTAAATATCTTAAGGTTAATTGTAACTTTCCAGCTGGCTCAATACAATTTCTGAACCAAAACCAAAAACTTTGATAAAAAAAATTGTCAAGAATAAAAGGATTATTATTTAATGATCGCAAAAAAACTGGAAATTCTGGTTTATATGTTTTTTCACTTTCTTTAAAAAAAATCCATGAACTCTTGTCATGACCAGCCCAATGAAGGCTGAGCACATTTCTCGGGGCAGGTAGAAAAAAGGAAATGTTCGTCGCTCTTCTCAACTAGAGAAAACCTCTTTTTTTAAATTTTTTGTAAGGCTTTTCTGTTTGCTTTTTTTTTGTTCGTAGGAAGAAAATATAACAAATACCGCAGAGAACCAAACATAGTTTACGAACTCATGAACCTATGCATTACTCTTCATCAATGGAATCATCGTTTATGAATTTGTAACTGAAATTGTAGTGAATTGTGAGCATTCAATTCATTTGAATTAAGTTAACTGATGGAAAAATGCGCAACCGTTTTCTTATGAAGTCATTACATACTGCTCATCGATGGAAATAGTCGATGAATCCATTGATGAAGTCACCAAAAAATTTCATTGATGTCAAAATTTCCTACTGGGTACCTAAAATGTCACACAATGCCACGGTGCTTATAATAAAATCTGATGAACTTATTAGGCAAAATGCATCAGCCGATGTTTTGCCACCTTTTCAGGTAGAAATTTCAAAATTTCAACAAGACACATTAATAAAACCTTAATAAAACCTTTAATAAAATATAAATCGATATAGTTTCCGATGGTTGGTTAACTATTATTTTAAATTTTGAACAATATCTTAAGAAAGCAAGCTAATGATAACAATAAAAATAACAAATAATAGGCGTGTGCCGCGTAGCTAGCCGTAGTGCAGTAAGATTTTATATGAATTTACAAATACATCATCGGGCGTGATTTCACAGCTTAACCCAAGTTTTTTTTTTCATTCAAAATCTCGGAAAAAGTTGGCGATAGAAAATCTTCAAACTTGGCTTAAATAGCATGTTGTGTTTTTAAACATCATTTACCGGGATAATAATTAGAATAAGTTGTTTGGGTTTATTTAATAAAGTTTTATTTTTTTTCACTTTTAAGCTTACAAAGGACGTCAAATTCCCTCAAAAAAGTATCTCTACTATCTGGCATCACTGATTCGAATGGTTTCCAACATTTTTTAATAGTAGGTACATAAATACATAAATCAAGTAGGAATATACATTTCGTTTTCACTAGGAGGGAGTGAGTTGTAAATACTGGAACGTAGAAAAAAGTCGGAGGAGCACGTAATGTGAACACCGAAATGGGGTAAGACAATAGTTGTTTTTTTTATTTATATATAGTAAATCCAATCTGCATATTTGTTTGAAATTATTAAATTTTATTTAATTAATTGTAAGGCAAATTCGATTTTTTCAATCGAATCGCAAATAAACTCATTTAAAAAAAACACTATGTAAATAATTTCTTATAATTTTATTATTTTCGAAAAGCTCTCGGGGGAGGGGGGCGTTGGGGTCATGACCTCATGAACCCCCCTGTATACGCCACTGAGCGTAGGTAAGAACAAATGAACATTACGAATCTAACGGGTGATTTTTTTGCTACTTGGTTTTTGACGTTTATATTTTTGACAGATCACACATGAAAAATTCCACGAACATTTGACATTTCGATTCAGTATTGTTTGCCATTTCATCATGAATAGACTTATGCCTGAACAACGTTTGCAAATTATTGAAATTTATTATCAAAATTCGTGTGAAAAATGTGTTTCGCAAGCTACGTCCGTTTTTTTTTCCGCTCATTTTTGGCTAAATGGATACGTGAATAAGCAGAATTGCCGTATTTGGAGTGAAGAGCAGCCAGAGGCAATTCAGCAGCTACCAATGCATCCCGAAAAATGCACTGTTTGGTGCGGTTTATGGGCAGGCGGCATCATTGGGCCGTACTTCTTCAAGGACGATGAAGGCCGCAGGGTTACGGTCAATGGAGAAAGGTACCGTTCGATGATAACAGATTTTTTTTGCCGAAAATGCAAGAATTGAACTCGGTCGACATGTGGTTCTAACAGGACGGTGCCACATGCCACACTGCACGCGAAACCATGCATCAATTGAGAGGCGAATTTGGTGAGCAGTTGATCTCACGTTTTGGCGCAGTCAATTGGCCACCAAGATCATGTGATTTGACCCCGTTAGACTATTTTTTGTGGGGCTATGTTAAGTCTATTGTCTATGGGGACAAGCCAAACATGATGGCTGCCTTGGAAGCCAACATTGAACGCGTCATTGGTGAGATTCCGGCCGAAATGTGTGAAAAAGTTTGCCAAAATTAGACCTTCAGAATGGACCACCTGAAGCGTAGCCGCGGGCAACATTTAAGTGAAATTATTTTTAAAAAGTAAATGGCAGGAATTGATTTATCGATCCAAATAAAAATTTCATTCACTTTTTACAAGTTTCTGTGATTTTTTGAATTTTCAAAAACCAAGCTCTTAAAAAATCACCGTTTACAATCCTGTGGCTTTTCCGAGATTATCAGTGTTACATGTGCATAAAAATCATACCCAATTAAGTTCTTATTAAATCTGACTTGCTGATATGTTTAAGGGGATATTGTCTCAAACTATATTTGAATCTTGGCAGACATCTACATTGGTATATTTCGTCTGGCGGACACCTTAAGGCCACATTCACATTATTTTATCAAAGCTAGATCTTATTTAGACAACAACCCCCTCGCGCGACTTAAGTTTTCAATTAAAACTTTATTAAAAAAAATATTTTTTCCTATTCCTTTGGAATAGTTTTTAGACTTTATTATTCAACAGCAACGTACAAACTGACTCTTGATACAATACATTTTATTTAATGCACCGAAGGTGCCAGACAATATTTCTTAGAATTGCAAATACATTTTATTTAATGCACTGAAGGTGCCAAACAAGGTTTTATATTACTGTTACATTGCAATGTGCATAGAAGATGCACAACAAGAAAAACTACACTGTGTGAACTGGAATTATAATTCCTCCCCCCTTAGCGGAGCGACTGCCAGAGGGTGTTGCCTCTCGAAGGAGCGTTTTGAATGTCTTCTGTCCTTGGAGTTTCATTTTTGGGATTCTTCCGAGTCTTGATTTGAAGATAGATGAATATCGATATAATTGTCATCGGAATTAGAAAAACCCAAATTGATGCAATGTGGGCTGTTGACTTTGTGGTAAGTAGATGGATTTCTTCTCTATTTTTAAGCTGGTCCAGATGGAGTTTGTTTAGCGAAAGATGCTGGTTTATAGTGGGTGAGTTGACCTGACTGCGTGTTGGAGAATGAATCACAATGATATCCCATAAAATATCTACCTTTGGATTATAAGTTATATTATTAATAGTTATGGAACAATTTTTGTAATGTAAAAGTGCGGTGCCATATATATTATATTTGTTGATGCCGCATGTTGTTTTGATACTAATATTTCGAACATCAGTTAGGAGTATGTAATTATTATCGTGTTGAAATATTTGGTTGGGTTCCAAGCCATTGGACAGTTTGCACATAGCTGGATGGTTATTTATGATCTTTGGTACGCATTCAGGGAACTTAGTGTTTTGTTTGTTTTTGCTTTCGCAAATATAGATGTCTTCTATGAGGTTGCAGGCTTTCCCAAAATAAAGTGCGTCGGACTCATGTATAGCAACATATGGGTAAGTAGATATAAACAGGGTTTTGTTTATAGGGAGGGGGATGAGATGGAAAAAGCAATAATTTGCTTGGGAAGTAATAAAGATTTCAATGCTAAACACAATGTTTGAGTTATTGTAATACGCTTGTAATTGTAAAATTTCATAAATTACTTCATCCGAAGAGAAATCAATAGATTGTTTCTCAAGAAGAGCTCTTATTTCTTTCAATTCAGTTTTACTCAATATTTGTTTCGAAATTATATGTAATCGTGCAAAAGTAACAGCTTCTGCTATATTTACTAAGTGATTTTAAAGCAAATAAATATTGAAGATAATCTTGTGAACGCATTGGAGGTGTTTCAGGATTTCTTGATCTGTTCTGAGTACATTATTTATATTGGAATTATAAATATATAAGAATGATTCTATCGTTTTTTGTTGTTGATTTATATGGCGAGTAATATTGTCAAATCTCTCTATCATTTTCTTATTGATACTTATTTGTTGGTTGGTTTCGATTCCTAAAATATTTCGACTTAAATTTAGTTTTTTGATTTCTTCGTTAATATTTATTGAATCATTAGCATCCATGTTTCTTGTAATTGTTTTTATAATGGTTCCTAATCAATCTATTAACCCACGTTTTAATTTGCGCTTGGGTAAAAGTGTTTGAAGCTTAAGTTCTAATTGGCTGAATTTAATATTTGCTATTTTTACTGTATCAATGTTAGTTTGGTCATTTTCTAGAGTATCCAAGGATTTACGAGATTCCTCTATACTTTGTTCATAATCTTTCAGGTTTATGATATGAATAAATCGTTTGTAGGTTTCTATTACCTTGGCATGTCCTGGTCGGAGTGGTAAAAGTCCGTAATTATCCGTCAAGTTATGTATCTCCAGTCGTTGTCCCAGTACCGTGGTCATCATTGTTAGAAACCTGAAATTTTGTTTTTCTTTTTATTCTGGCTTTATGGACCTTTTTTGTATCGTTAGTAATGATTGTCACCTTTTTATTCGTTCGAACCTTTTGTTTTTTTAAATCTTGGTGTTAATTTATTTCGCCTACACTCTTTCCTAAATATAATTTCTCCTACTTCAGGATTAGAAGACTGTTCCCTGTTTTTGTTTCGTTTTTCTATTACATTGTTCCTTTGTGTTTCTAACAGATTTCTAATAGATTCGAGAAGGTCTCTTTGAAAAGAATTAAGTTTTTGTAAGCAGTCGTGTTTGTCGTTGTATGTCAAGTTTTTGTTAAAGTCATAAATACGTCCGTAAAATAGTTCGTATGGGGTATAGTTGTTTAACGAATGAATTGCGTTATTATATGTAATAATGGTTTCAAAAAGTAAGTCTTCGTGATCCTTGTCCCTATATTTTTCATTAATGATTCTATATATTTCAGTTAGTGTAGAATGCATTCGTTCAACGGGAGAATTACTCGAAGTTTGTTGAAAGGAAGTTACATGTAAATCTATATTGAATTGTTTACAAAAATCTTGGAAAAGGTTAGATGTAAATTCTGATCCTTGGTCACATACGATCTTGCGGGGTATGCCGTGTAAGCTAATAAAGTGTTGGATTTGTTTTACAATATTGACACTGTTTCCGGTAAGTAAGGTATAGGCTGCGCCGAATTTCGAAAATTTATCGAATAATGTGAGGATACTTTTATTGTTTATACTGTACACATCTATGTGTACTATATCTAGGGGCTTTAATGGAATTTCCGTTTTTTTCAAAAGCTAATTTGGGGGGTCGTCTTTCGTATTTTTGAGTTTGACATGTGAGGCAATTATTAATTGTTTGAGTTATTTTGTTTTTCATGTACGGGAAGTAATATTCCCTATTTAAGTGTAAGTATGTTTCTGTAATACCTCGGTGGTTGGAATTATTATGGTATTCAGAGATGATTTTATCCTGTTCATCATTTTCTGTTATATCAGTTATGTTATTGCATCTTAATAAGCGAAATGCCTTGCACCTTAAACAGTGCGTTGAGTACACTTCCTGAACTAATTTAAATGTTTCATCATCGGTCATTACTGCTATTATTTTTTTTGTCGGTAGGTATTCTTTAAAGTAGGAAATTATGTCGTCTTTAGAAAAAGTTTCCTTTTTAAAGATTCGCCTTTGTTTGTTTCTAAAAATTAGTTTTAATAAATTTTGAGGTGATTGATTTGAAGACTTTTGGAACATTACTTGCAAGTTAAACTCGTTTAGGGGTCTTTCCCATCGTCCAAATTTTCTTCTGCTGAATGGATGGTAGCAGCTGTCGTTTCATTGAGGTTAAGTTCGATTTTGTAAGGCAATTTAATACGACTGAGTGCGTCAGCATTAGAGTTCAAAACTCACTTTTTGTACGCAATCTCGTAGTCATATTCTTCTAGTTTTAATCTCCAACGTACTAGTTTGGAGTGAGGCTCTTTTAAGCTCATAAGCCACTGTAATGGTTTATGGTCCGTTAATATCTTGAACTTGTTACCGAAAAGGTAAGGACGAAAGTAATTGATCGCCCAGACAATAGCAAGGAGTTCTTTCGCTATTGTCAAATAATTGAGTTCGGAAGTTGTTAGGGTTCTGCTGGCAAAACAAATCGGTTTATCACTTCCGATAGGTCCCTGGGATAAGAGTGCACCTAGCGCAACATTACTTGCGTCTGTTGTAAGCACAAAAGGCTTAGAGAAGTCGGGGTATTGCAGGAGGGGATCGTTTGATAAAATGTCCTTACATACTTCTAAGGCGTTCTTATACTCGTCATTTAGAGTAGTTTCTGCGCCCTTTTTTAAACATCGGGTTAGGGGTTTGGTAAGTTTCGCAAAGTCGCGAATAAACTTCCGGTAATATCCCATTAAACCAAGGAAAGATTTAATCTCCTTTGTTGTTTTAGGGGTAGGAAATTCTTTTATGGCTCTTATTTTATCAGGATTTGCTTTAACCCCGTCTTTCGTAATAACATGTCCGAGAAACGCGATTTCTTTGCGCAAGAACTCGGATTTATTCTGTTGCAGTTTAAGGTTTGCCTTCCTTAACTTTTCAAATATTTTTTGTAAACTCTCCATATTCTCTTGTAGCGAGGTTAAATAAACGACAATGTCGTCTAATTAGACAAGACAAGTTTGTCCAATAAATTCCCTTAGAACATTATCCATCACTCGTTGAATGTGGAAGGGGCGTTTTTCGGCCCAAAGTAAGTATGTGTAACTGAAAGTGAAAGTGTCGTGGGGTGCGCGCTTTTTGTAATTTCAATAAAGTACTGTACAGTTTAGTTATTAAATTTCATTTCTCATCATTAATTTAAAACTAATTTAAAATGCATTGTTTAATTTGCGAACAAAAAATTGATCGGAATGAAACCCAAAAAAAGAAAAAACAATTAACCTGTGCTGATTGCGAATGTATATTTCATAGTACGTGCGTCAATGTAAAATCTACTGACATTGAGTATATGATTGCAAATAAAATCAAATACAGATGCGATAAATGTACACAGCTTCGACGAAAATCATTGCATTCCTTGCCATCATCATCTTCAACAACAACAGCAGCAGCCGATGTGCCTTCTGACAAACAACAACAACAGACAGCATCGCAGAGCCAACCTAAGCGACTAACTGTGCTGTCTGATGATAATGTGCAACCGGGTAGTAGAGAAATCACACTTCAACGCCTCTATGAAGAAATATTAAGTTTAAAAAAAATAAACAGTAACTTTCTGAGCACTGTCCAGCAGTTGAGCGAGGAAAATTTGTCTCTGAGATCGAAGGTTAATGAACTTGAAAGCAAATTGAATTGGTGGGAACAGAAGCAAATGGATAATATAATTGAAGTTGTTGGTGTTCCGAATGTAACCAACGATAATGCTGAAGAGTGTGTCCAGAAGATTTTTAGTGATGCATTAAATGTACCTGTCCCATCGGTTGACATTAAGAGATGTTATGTTAAAAGTTTGACTAAGAGTAATTCAAGCATACTTTGCATTCAACTCGCATCTTCTGATGTAAAACAAAAAATATTGAGGAGCAAGAGGAATGGGAAGAACAAATTAAACACTTCATTATTTGCCGATGCCAGCATAATTAGTTCCAACATTTATATCAACGATTGCTTTACGAAATATACTCGTAATCTCTTTATGTCAGCCAAAAAACTTAAAACAGATAAGAATTATAAGTATTTGTGGTATAATAATTCTGAAATTATGTTAAGGAAAGTGGAAAGAGGTAAGGTTGTTGTAATAAGATCTTTTAATGATTTAACTTTGCTTCAAAATGAATAATATAAACACTGATACATATCAAGAAGATCTTTTTTTCAACAGCCTTACCTTAAGTACCATTAGTAATTGTAATTATAAATTTTTTCTTGACAGTTTAGAGAATAAGAAAGTGTTATTTATAATTCATCAAAATGTAAGAAGTCTCCGACGAAATTTCGATTTATTAGTTGGCAATCTGGACGCCTTTGAAAACTTACCGGAAATTATCTTTGTATCCGAAATTTGGATTTATTCATTTGAGATTAATGATTACAGTATTCCTGGCTATAATTTTTATACCAATACTAATGACTCGTATTCTGCTGGTGGAGTAGGTGCTTTTGTAAGGGATATTTATGATATATGTGATATGAAATGCTATAAACTGAGGAGTGCTGATGTTTTAAAAATTTCTTGTTGTTTTGGCAATGAGTTATTTTCCTTTATTTGTGTATATAGATTAAATTCTCAGTCGCTTAATGCTTTTTTAGATGAATTTTCGATTCTCTTGCGCAATGTAAGGATTGGAGATCTTGTAATTGTAGGTGACTTTAACTTGGACCTACTTAACTCCTGTCCTAATCTGTATTCATATTTTGCATTCATTTCCGATCATGGGTTAACTTCGTTTGTTAATGATGTAACAAGACCGACATCAGATACCTGTCTTGACCACGTATTAGGTCGTTTTATTAATATTCAATCCATTCAATGTGCTGGCATTAATTGTGATCTTCAAATTTCCGACCATTGTATGACCGGTATTTTATTCTCCACTCTGGATAGTAAAAAGGAAGATGATTCACCATATAGCGAAACCAAGATCAACTTCAATCAGTTGAATAATGCGTTGCGCTTCTATAATTGGGAGGTAATCTATGAACAAGAAAATGTCTCCAAAGCTTATGATTTATTTCTTGACATTCTAAAGAACAATTTTAAAATTTGAAGATTTCACTTCTTCTGCTTTTTTGGTCGTGATAATTTATTAATGAAAGATATTCATTAGTTTTCCCAACGTTTCGACTGAGTTCTCAGTCTTCTTCAGGGGCACTTTATTAACCATGAAACAAAAATAAGAGAAACATTTGTATGTTTACATTTAGTTGTTAAGATTTTACACTTACAATTATATGAAACGAAACTATTTTATCAAATTACATATATATATATAAAAATTAAAAAAATATAATGACAGTTTTTTAATTGAATATTTAAATTAAAGCACTTCTTCTTAGTTAGAAGTTAAGTCAACAACTGTTTAATAAAATTTCTTTTAAAGGAGCAACAAAACTATTGATGTATGTATGTATGTATCGCAGTTATTTAGAGACTAGGGAACAGTACACCGACGAGATACACTGTGTATCCTGCTTCCTGTTCATGTTATTTTTGTTATTCAAAATGTGCAAAGTTTCTAACGTATATCGTTTCGATGTATGTTTTTCCGTTTGAAGAATTTGCACATTTTTAAAGTCTGGAGCATGATTTCTTTCTAAGCTGTGACTAGCAAGAGCTGTTTTCTGAGAACTTTTGGACTTGATATAAGATTTGTGATTTGAGATCCTTTGTTTTAAAAGCTGCTTGGTAGTGCCAATGTAACATAGTTCACAATTTTCTCTTTCGTTGCTTAGGCAATTGATCTTATATACAACGTCTGTACTTTGATCCTTTTCACTTTTCTTGTTAAGTTTTGTAAACAGTGTGTTAAGTGTTTGGTTGGATTTGTAAGCAACATTGACATCTTTAGCTTTGCTAGCGATGGTTTTCTTAAAACTTTCAGCAAGTTTCGGCATGGAAACCATACTTTTGAAATAACCTGCTCCTTCATGTTTATTGCTTTGTTGGTGATTGGTTTGGTGTTGTGCTATTAATTCGCGAATCATATCTAGCGGATACCCATGATCAATAAGGATTTTTGTTATTTTCTCTTTGTTGGCGGGATGGAATTTCTTTTCACTAATCGTAAGGACTTTCTTAATAAGGTTGGAAGCCGTATTGACTTTAATATGTTTAGCTTGATTTGATCGAAAATTTACGATTCTTCCGGATGCTGTCTCTTTTTGATGCCAGTCAAATGTGAGTCTGTTTCTCTCACGATTAATTTTTACGTCCAAAAATGCTATAGTTTTATTTTTTTCCTTTTCCACCGTGAATTGGATTTTGGAGTTGAATGCGTTAAGACTTTGCAAAACTTTGTCAATCTCACGATTTTCCATTACTGCAAATATGTCATCAACGTATTTGGTGATGAATTTTGGCGGATTTATTGCATTGAACGTTTCTTCTAACAAAAAAACTAAGACAAGGTCGGCGATGGTATGTGAAAGTGGATTCCCCATTGGGATTCCATGTATTTGTTTATATATGTTGTCTTTATATTGAAAAAGGTTGTTATCCTTCAAACAGAAGTCAAACATTTCCAAGAACTTATTTAAGCTAAGGCTTGTGTGTTCACTCATAGTACTCCACTTTTTCTTTATAATGTTTATCGCCACCTGCACCGGAATATTCGTGAAACGTGACACCGCATCGAAAGAAACTAAGACTTCATGTTCCCTTAGTTCTAATTCTCTTGTCTTTTCAATAAACTCGAACGAATTTTTTACAGTGTACTTTGAGTTGCGAGTAACACCTTGTAGAATTCTACCTATGTACTTAGACAATTCATAACATGGGACTTTCATAGACGACACAATGGGTCTCAGTGGTAAATTCGGTTTGTGGATTTTTGGCAATCCATAGATGGAAGGGAGCTGTGCGGTGTAAGTTGTCATGTTTAACTTTTCTTTGTCGGTTATCAATTTGTTTGTGTGTAGGTATTTTACAAATTCATTGTTCTTATTTTGGAGAGAAGAAATTGGAATAGTTCGTATTCCTCTGTAGACGGAACGGTCTGACAACAGGTCTAGCATTTTATCTTCGTACTCGCTTTTATTCATAGCTACAGTGACATTACCTTTGTCAGCTGCGACGATCATAATGTTTTTGTTTCGTTTTAAGAAAGCAACTGTCTCTTTTCTCACTTTTAAGACATATTTTGCAAATTGATCGTTGTTGTTATTTCTTTGAAACGAGTGAATCATATTGCCGTATTTCGATCTCATCAATTCCTGTTCTCTTTCATCCTCAATATTTCTTATTACCTCTTCGCCATCAGCTATAAGTTGGAAAAGTGGAAAGTTGTCTCTTTCTATTGGTAGAGCAAATTTTTTACCCATCGATAAAAGCCATTTTATTTCCAGTGGGAATTGTGTCGTCTATGAAAGTCCCATGTTATGAATTGTCTAAGTACATAGGTAGAATTCTACAAGGTGTTACTCGCAACTCAAAGTACACTGTAAAAAATTCGTTCGAGTTTATTGAAAAGACAAGAGAATTAGAACTAAGGGAACATGAAATCTTAGTTTCTTTCGATGCGGTGTCACTTTTCACGAATATTCCGGTGCAGGTGGCGATAAACATTATAAAGAAAAAGTGGAGTATTATGAGTGAACACATAAGCCTTAGCTTAAATAAGTTCTTGGAAATGTTTGACTTCTGTTTGAAGGATAACAACCTTTTTCAATATAAAGACAACATATATAAACAAATACATGGAATCCCAATGGGGAATCCACTTTCACCTACCATCGCCGACCTTGTCTTAGATTTTTTGTTAGAAGAAACGTTCAATGCAATAAATCCGCCAAAATTCATCACCAAATACGTTGATGACATATTTGCAGTAATGGAAAATCGTGAGATTGACAAAGTTTTGCAAAGTCTTAACGCATTCAACTCCAAAATCCAATTCACGGTGGAAAAGGAAAAAAATAAAACTATAGCATTTTTGGACGTAAAAATTAATCGTGAGAGAAACAGACTCACATTTGACTGGCATCAAAAAGAGACAGCATCCGGAAGAATCGTAAATTTTGGATCAAATCAAGCTAAACATATTAAAGTCAATACGGCTTCCAACCTTATTAAGAAAGTCCTTACGATTAGTGAAAAGAAATTCCATCCCGCCAACAAAGAGAAAATAACAAAAATCCTTATTGATCATGGGTATCCGCTAGATATGATTCGCGAATTAACAGCACAACACCAAACCAATCACCAACAAAGCAATAAACATGAAGGAGCAGGTTATTTCAAAAGTATGGTTTACGTGCCGAAACTTGCTGAAAGTTTTAAGAAAACCATCGCTAGCAAAGCTAAAGATGTCAATGTTGCTTACAAATCCAACCAAACACTTAACACACTGTTTACAAAACTTAACAAGAAAAGTGAAAAGGATCAAAGTACAGACGTTGTATATAAGATCAATAGCCTAGGCAACGAAAGAGAAAATTGTGAACTATGTTACATTGGCACTACCAAGCAGCTTTTAAAACAAAGGATCTCAAATCACAAATCTGATATCAAGTCCAAAAGTTCTCAGAAAACAGCTCTTGCTAGTCACAGCTTAGAAAGAAATCATGCTCCAGACTTTAAAAATGTGCAAATTCTTCAAACGGAAAAACATACATCGAAACGATATACGTTAGAAAATTTGCACATTTTGAATAACAAAAATAACATGAACAGGAAGCAGGATACACAGTCTATCTCGTCGGTGTACTGTTCCCTAGTCTCTAAATAACTGCGATACATACATACATACATCAATAGTTTTGTTGCTCCTTTAAAAGAAAATACATACATACATACATCAATAGTTTTGTTGCTTCTTTAAAAGAAATTTTATTAAACAGTTGTTGACTTAACTTCTAACTAAGAAGAAGTGCTTTAATTTAAATATTCAATTAAAAAACTGTCATTATATTTTTTTAATTTTTATATATATATATGTAATTTGATAAAATAGTTTCGTTCATATAATTGTAAGTGTAAAATCTTAACAACTAAATGTAAACATACAAATGTTTCTCTTATTTTTGTTTCATGGTTAATAAAGTGCCCCTGAAGAAGACTGAGAACTCAGTAGAAACGTTGGGAAAACTAATGAATATCTTTCATTAATAAATTATCACGACCAAAAAAGCCGAAGAAGTGAAATCTTCAAATTTTAAAATTGAACATATCGAATTGGTCAAAACACTTTTAATGAAATAACATTCTAAAGAACTTTATTGATATGTCTAGTTACGTTAATGTGCCCAGAAAGTCTGAAAGAAAGTTGAAGCCTTGGATGAACCGGTTTCTCCTGAAAAAAATAAAACAGAAACATAGACTCTGCATAAAATGTAATAAACACCCACAAAATTTATGTTTAAAAAATCGCTACGATCGAATGAGCCGTGAAATAAATAATGAAATCAAAACATGTAGGGATAATTATTATCATAATCAAATAAGAATGTCTCAAGGGAATCTCAAAAAAGAATGGATAGTGGTCAATACTATTATTAATCGAAGTGCTAATGATCAAAAGAGTTTGATAGCGTTGAACAACGGGGATGAAATTATTTCAGATCCTACAGATGTGGCTAATGCATTCAACGAGTTCTTGTTTTAGTTGGACAGGAATCGTTTTCGCGGGGCACCTCCTATCTAGGATATTCTTGCACTGGTTCCAGCTCTCTAGTCTCGTCTTTTCAAACAAATAGTTTCTACTTCGAATCAATATCTGGTCTTGAGATATTGAAAGCCATAAGCTCTCTGAATAACTCCAAATCGTATGGTAATGATGGTATTTCAAACATTGTGTTAAAAAAAATCGCTTTGAATATTGTGGATATTTTGGCTTATATTTTTAATTTGAGTATTTTCTCTGGAAACTTTCATGATGAACTTAAATGCGCCATTGTGATACCTCTGTTTAAAAAAGGGAGTAAAAAAGACAAAAATAACTATAGACCAATTTCGTTGTTGCCTTGTATTTCAAAAATATTTGAAAAAGTAATTAAAGGGTAAGGTAGGGTTTTGAACTTTCTCAAAAATTCCAATTTTCTTTGTTCAAAACAGTTTGGATTTAGGACTGGGCTCTCAACTGAGGATGCTTTATTGGACTTTTGCTCTTTTATTCATAAAGGATTGGATGGTCAAAGGTTTTGTAGCGGACTTTTTGTGGATATTACGAAAGCCTTTGATATGGTGGACCACAATATTCTTTTGGACAAATTATATTATGCGGGCTTCCGTGGATTTATTTATGAGTGGTTTGGATCTTATCTGAAGAACAGGGAACAAAAGGTCAAACTCGGCAGCTGTCTGAGTAACTTCAAGGTTATAAATCTTGGAGTCCCTCAGGGATCTGTTCTTGGTCCGATCCTTTTCTTAATATATATTAATTCTAATTTTGAACAACCTTTTATTGGTGAAGTAAGGGCGTTTGCAGATGATTTGGCAATTGCATACAGATCCGTTAGTTTATTGAACCTAGTAGCTGATTTAAATCATGATGTGCACTTATTGAGAGTCTGGTTTGATGCACATAAACTTCTAGTAAGCAACAAAACTAAACTTATGTTTTTTTTCCTTAGCTCTAACGAGACTCCAGATGTTAATGTTATATTCCACTCATCGAACTGTACAAGATATAATTTACACTTGAGTCCCTTTCAAACTTCGTATCACTATTTTAATGCTAATGTTTCTTGCGACGCCAACTGCTTTCAAATTGAAAAAGTTAACTGTTTTAAATACTTGGGTGTTCTCATCGATAGAAATTTGAGATGGTCTGATCATATTCTAGGGCTTAAACGATATTTCCTTTCCACAATCCATTGTTTTTTTCGCCCTAGAAAGTATTGTTCTGATAACACTATGAAAACTGTTTACTATGGGATTTTTCATTCTCGAATGCAATACGGTATAAGCTGTTGGGGAGATGCTTATCAGAACAAAATGAAGCCGCTACTTGTGCTGCAAAAATGCACTATAAGACAAGTTTGTAACTCATCCCGTTTCTCTCATTCCATGGAGCCATGGAGCTTTTTAGACGTACAAAGATTTTGCCTGTGAGACAGTTATTTTATTACAAGGTTCTCAAGATTTTCTTTATTAGAGGTGGGTACTTGCAGAGTCCAATATCTGAAGGCTACATCTTACGCAGTAATTACCAATCCCTAGTTGCCATACCTTCCTTTCGTACTACAAGCTTTAGAAACTCGTATCATGTTGTCTCGTGCAAATTGTATAACCGCCTCCCAGCTAGCCTACGCAACATACCAACTCTATTTGCCTTTTTGGAAAAAGTAAAACTGTGGCTTCTTGATTTCGATCATAATGAAATCGAAGTTTTGTTGAGCTATATTGTTTAATTCAATTTATATACTGTCAATGAATTTGAATTTATGTTATCACGTTTTTTCCTTTGAATATGCATTTTAATTTAATCCTGTTTTTAAATTTTTAAGTTAAATTTCTTATATTGTACACCCCACGATGAATTTGTGTACTATGAAGTGACATTATCTCTATTTTCATGAAATACCAATGTCACTAACTATTCTCTCTTAAAATCACTATCGTAAATTTTGTTAGAGCAATCTTAAGATTTATCAAATGTTATAGTTAATAAGATGAGGATAATGATTAATAATTAAAAAAAAAAAAAAAAAAAAAAAAAAAAAAGCATTCTTACGAACTCATAATGCCACTTTCGACAAGCCGTTTTTTGAATATCTCGCGAATCCATCTCGATCTGATGGAAACCGCTTGCCAAATCAAGGGTTGAGAAATTGTGACATTTCCCCAACTTATCTAAAATTTCATTTATGTTGGGAAGGGGGTATTTGTCATCTATCGTTTTGTCGTTAAGACGGCGATAATCTATGACTACCCTCCATTTTTGTTGACATGAGGAGTCCAGTTTTTTTGGAACTACCCATACTGGGGAACTCCACGGAGAGAAACTTGGTCTTATTATGCCTTGGGTAAGCATATCTGATATTTTTTTTTGAACCTCTACCTTATGTATGAACGGGTACCTGTAAGTTTTGGTATATATTGGTAATTCGTCTTGTGTCTTTATTTGGTGATTAATTACGTTGGAAAATGTTAGATTTCCGCCTTCTTTATAGAAGATATCGGAATAATTGCGACCGAGTTTAACGATTGATTTTCTTTCTTCCGTGTTTAAATGTTCTATGCGGATTTCGTCAGAGATATCGTTTACATTTTGTCTATCATAATCTTCGATTTGAATGTCCAAATTGTTTAATTCTCTTGTTTTAAAATTTGTAAGAGGTTGTACTTTGAGTAGGTGGTGTAGAAAAAGAATTTTGTCTATTGGTGTATTATTCTGAACCTCGAGTTCAGCGTTGCCAATTTTCGGCTGAATAGATACCTTCAATAATATCTATATTAGGTTCAATTTTTGTCGCAGGGACGAGAATGTCACCGGTTTGTCTACGGGAAGCTTAACGACTAAGTTAGAATGTGCAGGAATTTTAAACTTTTGAGACATAAAATTGGGTTTATAAAAAAGTGGAATCTTCGAATTTGTTGTTACTAATATTTTATTAGGTAAATCAATTTTGGCCTTAAGTGTATTATTATTATAATTATTATGAATTCTTTATTTAACCAAAACTTTAAATATACCTATTCTAAAATAATTTTAAGAACATTAGCATGGCAAAAAATATTTGCCGTCTGTCTGAAATTGACATTTATTGAGAATAAGCAAAAAAAAAAACAGAAAGTTTAAGATTATAATAAGCTTAAAGTAAATATAAATAAATAATACAAGGATAGATAAATATACATACATAAATTTAAAATTTTGAATTTACTCTAAAGATCTGTTTCGGTAATCTAAGGCTTGATCAATAAAACTGATAAGGACCTTCCAACCGCACTCTCCGTTTAAAATTTGTTTCGCTTCCTCGTTATTTAAAAAGCTCTTTAAGAAATAAAGTCTTCGAAGTTCTTGCAGAATAGGACAAATGGCTAAAAAATGGTTGACATCTTCGATTTCATTTCGATTGCAAAGGTTACACCTGGGATTATCATTTCTGTGAGGTTTATAATTCAAATTTAGCATCTCAGTCCTTGCCTTAAACAAAGTACTTATTTGATTTGCAGAGAGTTTACTATTAAAGTAATTGTTTACAACCAGAGTGTGATTAAGTTGCTTATAGACCAATCTGCTTGGAGAGGTTTGAGCCCTATTCAAAAACTTGAGATACAGTGAATCATCAACAATTGCAATACAATCATAAAACCTACCTTTCCAACTAGCACGGGAAGTTGCACTAAGGTTTAGATTAAATCCGTGTGCATTTGCTATCTCCTGCCATTCTTTGAATGGAGCCAAATTCCTTCGGAATGCAAAATCCATCATTTGCTTATGAAGATTTTCACTTGACCTTTGCATTACCTTTATTATATAGTCGGCATTATATTTAAGATTTTTAAGATAGATTGGAGGGATACCTGATTCCACATGTATGGCATAATTTGGTGTAGCATTTGGAAGTTTAAAAATTCGTTTAAAAAAGAAGCGTTGCACGATCTCAAATTCATCGAGATCCTGGTAACCAAAGACTTGACTGGCATAGCATAAGCATGAGTTTATAGTAGATTCAAAGACTCTAAATTTAGCTGAGATGCCTATGTATTTCTTGCAGAAGATTTTGTTCCATATAAGATTTATTGCAGTTTTTGCCGCCAAGCATTTATCATTAACATGAGGACGGAAATCTAGATTGCTACGAAAAAGAACACCTAAATATTTAAATTGGTTAACCACCTCTATAGGTTCACGCTCCAGAAACCATGCTTCTCGCGGGCTTCTCCTTCGACGGGTACTTTCAAAGATCATAATTTTTGATTTCGCGGTGTTTATATTCTGGTCCCATTTCTCACAACAGCTTTTGAGTCTATTAATTTGTAATTGTAATGTGATAGGGTTGTCCGACAAAACGACAAGGTCGTCCGTATAAAGTAGAACCTTAATAAGAAGATTCCCAAGCCGAACACCCCCAGGCAAATTACGCGAGACATCATCAATGAAAAGGGCGAACATAATCGGGCTTAAGGGACAACCTTGGGGCACACCGCTATTGGTACTAAAGAAGCTGGACATTGCACTCCCATTTGCCACAGCGGCGCAAGTATTGGTGAGGAGAAGTTTATAGAGTCTTAAAAATTTCGTCGATATACATAACGTTGATAATTTATACAGTAGTGAATTCCGGTTGATATTATCAAATGCTGACCTAAAATCAATAAAAAAGACATAAAGTTTTTGTTTGTTATCGATGAATCGTTTTGCTATATTGAAGAGTGCGAAGATCTGATCCACAGTTGAAAGACCAGAGCGAAAACCAGCTTGGAAAGAACTTAGCAATTTGTTCTCTTCTACCCACCTCATAAGCCTACAATAAAGAATTTGGATAAATATTTTTCTAAGACAAGGTAGAATCGAAATGCCCCTATAGTTTGCAGGTGAGCTTGGGTCTCCTTTTTTAAGAATTGGACAGATTTTTGACATCAAAAATACCTGAGGTATTTCTTCTTTTTCAAGAAGCTTATTAAAAAAATCAAGAAGAAGATTTAGGAACGCCGGAAAGGAGTTTTTATAAAATTCGGCTGGAATTCTAGCCCGGCTGCCTTGTTGTTTTTCATATTTTTAAGAACTGCTTGCAATTCATTTATTGTAATAAGCTCATCTAGGTCTGAAACAGCAATTTGAAAGCATATTGAAAAATTTGTGAATTTGTTGGAGGGTTAAGAAGTTCCATGAAATGGTTTGCTAGTGACTCTATATTTATTGTCGTTGCTGGAAAATTCTTAACCCCACTTAAACATCTTATCTTAGACCAAAACGATTTTGAATCTTTACATTTTGATAAACCTACTGCTATGCCGTCCATGAAAGTTTTTTTGTTTATTTTTGCATAGACTCTAATACTTTTTGTTTGCATCTAGGTAGAGCGATTTAAAGAAATTGGACTTGGTTTTCCTAAAAATGTTAACTATTGCAAAAGATTTTTTCCTGAGTTTAATGCATTCCCAATCATACCACTCAACAGCAAAATTTTGTTTGCCATTGAGTGGCATGGCTGAACGCTTTATGACTTCTATTATTTCACTAGCCGACTGCTCGCAGGACCATGATACATGGCTCGCTAGATTATTTACTTGAACATCAAGTCTACGCTTGTACACAGCTACCTGACTATTGACCCATTTATATTTTCGCACTGATTCGGTCTGCATATAATCGAAGTTTTGAAATTTTATGGATACCACTATTGGAAGGTGACCTGAATAGATTGCGGGTTGTACCTCAAAATCCTCTATAAAAGTAAGCCAATCGCCTCTAGCTAAGCAGTAATCAATTACAGAACAACCCTGACCAGAAATAAATGTTAGTTCACCTCTGCTATCACTTTTTGTAATTCCATTCAAAATCATTAAACCGAAGTCCTCAGCCAGTTCCATTAAACGCCTGCCATAACTATTAACAGTTACGTCCAAAGACCTTCTCAAACTAACAAACGTGTGTGAGGTATTGTTCATCGAAGAAGCTGGGTTTTGAAATTCACCGATTCGTGCATTTAAATCACCTAATGCAACTCATTAAAATCGTTAATTCAATTAGTACAATTCAAATACGTTGGAAGAATGTAATATTGTTCATGCTTATGATTTAACATTATCACAGTCCTTCTATTTACAGAGCCTATACTAATAAAACTTTTTAAACTACTTCGTATAGCTATCAAATAACCTCCACTCGCTCTACCAAAACTACTATTGCGGGTGGCGGGAATAAATTTAATAAGAAGTAACTATTAAGAAGGCTTTAAGTGTATTAAGGGCATCAAGTCCTAAAAGTCCGTCAAAGTAGCCATGGAATTTATATATATGAAATTTAAACTCACCAGATTGTTGAAATTCTAGGAAAATCGGAAATTCTACTTGTTTGTCTATACTATGTTTTTCTTAAGATAGTAGTAATTACTGTGGGTGTAGTTGTTTTAACATCGTCTGGGTGAACGTATTCAGGATTTATAAATGAAGCGAAGGCTCCTGTGTCTATTAAGAATTACAGTTTTTTTCCCGAAGGGTGAAGATATGTGAATGTACGGAAGAGAATGTCCGTGTTTGTTAATGTCTAAGTATATGGGTGTATTGGGGCAAGAGGCTGAAAATTTGTCTCTTCTTCACAATCAGGATTATTTAAGAAGTTTTCGTTAGGGTTGTCATAGTATGCGTCTAGTTGTGGATAATAGTCCTGGGAATAATAATTTAGAAAATCACTGGAATTTGTAAGTTCTGTTGGGACATAATTATTTTGATCGTTTGTACTTTCTATCTGATTATCCATCTCGTCAATATTATGGATCTGAGCGTTTTGTCGAAAATTGTTCGTTTGTCCAGATGGGGATTTCTTAACTAATATTTGAGCCGAATGTGTGTCCATTGGTTCTGTTTTAATGGGTGTTGGTTTTGGTTGTAGAACATTATTTGTATGTTGTGTACTAATTGGTTTTTGATAATAAAGTTGTTGTTGAGGTCTATATTGTTGGAATTGTTGGGGTCTGTATTGTTGTGGTTGTTGAAGTCTGTATTGTTGTGGTTGTTGAGGTATGTTTTGTTGTTGGGGTTGATACTGTTGTTGGTGGTCTCATATTCCACTGAGCGAATCTTTGATTGTTGAAAATTGGTTGTACAGGGATGGATGGTTTTGGCAAAGGTTTGTGTTCGTTTCTAAAATGAGTCATATTTTGTTCTTTAATACAGTAAGAAAACGCTTCTGCTAAGGAATTAGGTTTCATGGATCTTATTGTAGAACCTATCGGTTCTTAATAATCCAGATAAAAATATGTTTAAGCACATTTCACTATATAGGTCTCCTTTCGCTTTCACAACATTAGGATCATATTATAGATCTATTTTGTTGGCGTAAATTGTGCAGAGGTTTCATTACGCTTATCGGCGTAATCAAGAATTAGGTTAGCCTTACTTTGAGACCACTCTAGGGGTGTGCCATTCATATTGAGAACCTCGTTTACAGGTCCATCAATTTTATTACGGATGGCCCGTAAAAGAATTCTAACATAGGTAGGATTATTTATAGATGTAACAATTAAGAGGACTTCCTCTATATTTGTGATAAAATCGTATAAAAGAAATGGATTACCATCGAATTTTGGTAAGTCTTTAATTGCGTCTGGGATTCTGAGTACAGCAAATGGGTCAACTTGACCGGAGTTGTTATTATTATTCGCCATATTTGTTTGATTTATTGGCAGAAATGGGTTTAAATTATCACTAGCACCTACAATATTTTCATGATTCACTTCACTATTTGTTGTTTTTCTATTTATTTTTTCACTATTTGTTATTTCACTATAATCTAACTTCTCGTTATTTATAATTACCCTATGATATGGTTTTAGTCTTAATTTGTCTCTATATTGGTTTGGCATTGAATTTATTAAGTTAGTGGGGAATTTATGATATTTATATGGTTTCTATAACATTAATCAAACTTACAATATAATGGAAAAAGCCATTTCCTCTGGCCAGTTGTGTTAAGTTCTTCAGCTGCTGTCTGCTGTACAAAAGTTATCAATATGACTGCACCTTTGGTGTAGTGTAGAGTTCTTGCACTTTTGTTATCGGTACATTTCCGATATTAACGCTTTAATAAAGTCTTTTCACCGTTTTTGTTTTGTTAAAACACGTACTACTATCAGTATACTGCTGATATTGAATTGTTTACGATTCACACATATTTTAACATGAATTTTAAAACGATTTGTGCAATCCTACCGACTGCGCCACTTAAGTTTTCAATTTAAACTTTATTAAAAAAAATTATTTTTTCCCATTCCTTTGCAATAGTTTTTAGACTTTATTATTCAACAGCAACTTACAAACTGACTCCTGATACAATACATTTTATTTAATGCACCGAAGGTGCCAGACAATATTTCTTAGAATTGCAAATACATTTTATTTAATGCACTGAAGGTGCCAAACAAGGTTTTATATTACTGTTACATTGGAATGTGCATAGAAGATACACAACAAGAAAAACTACACTGTGTGAACGGAACGTTGGCAATTTGCAAAGCTTGCATATGTTTAATTATAATTCGCGACAGATCTTTCCTATCCCTCTTTCTCTTCTTTCACATGACGCCCGCGCTGTGCTAAAAACATTTATGATAAATTGATTGATATATAGGGTAAACATAATCCCTTGAGCGCGTCTTAGATTATATAAAAAAAAAATGTCGACCCACTCTTGTATCCTCTTGTTGCTAGTTTACCTGCATCAAGCCGTTGATTTTTGATTTATTGTCCTTTGATGATTACCTTTGTTAAATTTCGCTGTGTAAAAAAATGTATAATTCTAATACTCTCATTCGTTTTAAATTAAAAGAAGTAAGTTATTATTTTTTTTAGGACTAATAATATTTGTATTAATTAATTTAACTATTTTTAAACTTGTAGGAGTTAAACTTGGTCGTCACATTGCTCTCATTCGTTAAAAGAAATTATCAAAATCCTTCGAGGTCAACGAAACACCTATAAGCTATAAGACAATCGCGAGACAGGTTGGTTTTTCTCAAAACATGGTCACAAGTGCCTTAAAATGGACCAGCCATCCAGAAAAACAAGGAAAACCATTAATCGATAGATTACAACACCTGTTAAGGCCAAACCATCATGTACAATTTTTCGTACTTGATATTTTTTTTTTTAATATTCACCTATTATTTTGCACACGACTGTATATAAATGTATTTATTTCCAGTTCCATTTAGCGATATCAGTATCGGAACATCCTATGACAAAGTCCACTTTACATGTAATCATACAGGGTGTCCCACAGTCACCGCCGCAGATGAAAACCATGGGTTCCTGAGGTCATTCTAAGTCGAAAAACTAATAAGGTAATTTTCTCGTTTTCGCTCCGTTTTAGAGTTATACCTAATGGTTTTAATCATTTTGGCTCTCTTTGCCTTAAACTGGCCTTATATTTGCTAAACGACGTCCGATTCGTAAGATTTTTATTTCATCCAATCAAGAACTTATAACTCTTATAATTTGGCCTATAATTTATTTTTGTGCGAATAACGGGTTTTCCGCAAATTTCAATCAAACCCAATTTGTATTGTTTTTTAAGTTGTTTTCTCACTTTGATATCATTTTATTCAAAAAACACTTTAATAAGCAATAATTTATAAATGCAAGCAAATCCCCCTTTGTAAGGTTCTTAAAAATGTCAGTCAATTTCACAAGTAACATTTTTCCTGTCATAACATTCTCCAATAACCTAATGAGACTAATTTTAGGGAGCCAAAATAATTGTTCTAGATTATTATAAATAAATGGCCTAGTTATGAGAGCCTCTCTATACTCCCTAACAGAGTTGTATTCTTCTTATGGGATGGCAGATATAGAATATTGAAAAAAGGCCTTTTATATGACTCTAATAAAGCTCGGCTAAATCTTGTTGTGGGAAGAAGTTTCTTGCAATGAGATTTGCTAAAAGAGAATAGAGAAAATGAGAAGAGAAAAGAGAATAAACCTTAACAAAATTATATCTTTCTCATTCAAGTTTTTTTTTTGAAAGAAGCAAACTCTTTTAAAGTTTTTGCGTGTATATGTCATGGCTAAAAACTGATGGGCTTGATATGTATTTGTTATAGTATTTATTTTGTAAGTCAATTATTTTTAATTTTATAATGGCGATACATTAGTTTTTTTATTGTTTGTTGGTATATGGGAGCTACAAATTAATGCGGTTGAAATTGTATCTACTAATTCTTAGATTTTACTTCGAAAAACAAAGGGGCTTCAGAATAATGCATAATTAAATTATTTAATTTATACTTTTTATCAAGGATACCTTGGATACTTTTGGGAATCAATTAAGTTTTGAAATTATAGTGGATAATATGCAATACTAAATGCATAAAAATTAACTCGTGAGTCAAATTAAATTTGACATACTAAGAGCCTTAATGCTGGATTTACACAAATGACAAAATATTATTGTTGGTAAATATTTTTATGTCACAAAACAGCATTACCCAAGTAACATTTTTCATTCCACAGAAGTTTTCAATAGAGAAACGTCGAAAACTTAAAGTAATACCCATTTCGATTGTTAAATATTTTGTATCCAGATCAGAAAGAATTTTTTACAATTCTTGCTATTGTGTTGCCTTTTATGTTTGTGAAATTTATAATCATGTAAATTGTTAAAAAAAAAAAAGTTTTTAAAGTAAATAATTTTTAGAATTAATTTCAACATATCCACATTTTGTATGTATGGTAACCCTCAAAATACTCAGACAATATTTTCTGCGTACTTAAAAATGGCTGCTGTAAGGATGAGAGAATCCTTTAATATACTTACAATAAGATCATTATAAGTTTTGTGTTGCTTCTACTTTTACTCACTCTCACTCTCATTTACTAGGTTTATTTTAAGACTTCGTATGGGAATATTCATTTTATTATGGGATTATTTAAAAAAGAACGAGCGATATAACAAGTTACATTATAGTGAACTATTAATCACGGAAGTAGTAAGGGAAGGGGGCCTCAGCTACAACAGTAAAACCTGCATTTTTTTTATCATAGCACGACACTAGAACAATGCCAATCTATTGCAGCTGTTTGCCATAGAAAATGTGAAATATTCAATTATTATTAAAAATATCCAACCCAATAGAGATACCAATGATATATTTTTTGTAAATTTGATTTACAAAATTATAAAAAATGTTTCTTTTTTTATGACACTTCTTCTACTTAAATCCATATCCCTTTAAAAACAAAGGTTGAACTTGCATTTTCAAATGTTTGAAAAGAAAACCTTTGGAACAATAAACACTTTTCGGGAAATTAAAACAGACAATTCATATCCATTTAATAATCTCGACTACTTCCCTGACTTGACGTGTGACCAGTATTTTGTGATTCCATGTGGCAACTGGAAAACTGCAAATCCTATTACAGAATACTGTAATAAAATGTTGTCTACCTTAAATTCTATAAGGTACCTTACAGAATTTTAAATTAGTTTAGAGGCGTTTAAATTTCAAAACAAGAGTTTTATAAAACTAAGTTCTTGGAATCTTAATAAGGGAGTCAAATTTGTTTTAGGTATAAGATTTAAATTATTGGAAAGTTGTAGAGAGACAGAATAGAAAAGAATAGAGTAAAATAGAATATAATAGAATAGAATAGAATAGAATAGAATAGAATAGAATAGAATAGAATAGAATAGAATAGAATAGAATAGAATTTTTTTTTTTTTAGATTTATAAGATTTTTATTCATTTTAAAGATATTTACAATAATTGTGCTACCCACGAAGCTTTATGCTTATCTGTGGGTGGTTGAATTTAAAAATATCACTTGAATTGATTTTAATCTTAAAAATTATTTACAGGTATAATTTCAATAATTTGTTAATTTTGCAAGTTTCAAAATTAAATATTGAATGTATTTTTTTAAAATTTAAATAAGTAGGCTTACAAAAAAAAAAAACTATTTTGATTAATTTTTGGAGTTCAGTTCAAAAAGAAAAGCTTAATACATTTTTTACGTTTTTTGTAGTTTGGGGTATTTTTCAAGTTTGCTAGAATCAGATTCATTATTCATGGTATAGTGTAGATCAATTGTCTTCTGCCATATTTGTTGTTCACAGCCGGAATTTCAAAGTGACTTTGCGCTCGTCTTCTGGTATTGATGTGGTGCGAAATATGTTGCTGGAATCTTTGATCATCATAGTATTCAAGAATTGCTGTCATCTTAAATATGTTGTCAACACTCAGACACTTGAAATGGTAATGGTTTTTATTAATTGTTTTTATTATTCTACGCTGTAGATTAACAAGGTTATTCTAATGTGTTTTTGAAGCGTTTCCCCATGCTAGTAAACCATATCTTAATCGGCATTTAACTAACGAAAAGTATACTTGTTTTTGGACATCTTTTGTTGAATATCTTTTCAGGTAAAAAAGAGCAAACATTGCACTTCTCATATTAAGTCTTAGGTTGTTAATATGTTCGCGCCATAGGAAGTGATCATCTATTGTGACTCCGAGATATTTGATTGATTTAACTACTTCAATTGCATTATTTTTTTGCGGAGTCGGACATTTTGGATTTTGATAGCAGATACTTATGCTCTCCTCTTTCTGACTTGGTGTACGAATATGCATCAACCTCATTTTAGTAGCATTAACGACCAATCCAAGATCGTGACACCATCTGGAATCTTTATCAAACTCCAGTTGCATAATAGCAATAGCTGTTTTCAGACACAAGTAAAACCTGAATTTGTTCTTATCATAGCACGACACTAGAACAATTCCAATCTATTGCAGCTGTTTGCCATTGAAAATGTGAAATATTCAATTATTATTAAAAATATCCAACCCAATAGAGATACCAATGATATATTTTTTGTAAATTTGATTTACAAAATTATAAAAAATGTTTCTTTTTTTATGACACTTCTTCTACTTAAATCCATATCCCTTTAAAAACAAAGGTTGAACTTGCATTTTCAAATGTTTGAAAAGAAAGCCTTTGGAACAATAAACACTTTTCGGGAAATTAAAACAGACAATTCATATCCATTTAATAATCTCGACTACTTCCCTGACTTGACGTGTGACCAGTATTTTGTGATTCCATGTGGCAACTGGAAAACTGCAAATCCTATTACAGAATACTGTAATAAAATGTTGTCTACCTTAAATTCTATAAGGTACCTTACAGAATTTTAAATTAGTTTAGAGGCGTTTAAATTTCAAAACAAGAGTTTTATAAAACTAAGTTCTTGGAATCTTAATAAGGGAGTCAAATTTGTTTTAGGTATAAGATTTAAATTATTGGAAAGTTGTAGAGAGACAGAATAGAAAAGAATAGAGTAAAATAGAATATAATAGAATAGAATAGAATAGAATAGAATAGAATAGAATAGAATAGAATAGAATAGAATAGAATAGAATAGAATTTTTTTTTTTTTAGATTTATAAGATTTTTATTCATTTTAAAGATATTTACAATAATTGTGCTACCCACGAAGCTTTATGCTTATCTGTGGGTGGTTGAATTTAAAAATATCACTTGAATTGATTTTAATCTTAAAAATTATTTACAGGTATAATTTCAATAATTTGTTAATTTTGCAAGTTTCAAAATTAAATATTGAATGTATTTTTTTAAAATTTAAATAAGTAGGCTTACAAAAAAAAAAAACTATTTTGATTAATTTTTGGAGTTCAGTTCAAAAAGAAAAGCTTAATACATTTTTTACGTTTTTTGTAGTTTGGGGTATTTTTCAAGTTTGCTAGAATCAGATTCATTATTCATGGTATAGTGTAGATCAATTGTCTTCTGCCATATTTGTTGTTCACAGCCGGAATTTCAAAGTGACTTTGCGCTCGTCTTCTGGTATTGATGTGGTGCGAAATATGTTGCTGGAATCTTTGATCATCATAGTATTCAAGAATTGCTGTCATCTTAAATATGTTGTCAACACTCAGACACTTGAAATGGTAATGGTTTTTATTAATTGTTTTTATTATTCTACGCTGTAGATTAACAAGGTTATTCTAATGTGTTTTTGAAGCGTTTCCCCATGCTAGTAAACCATATCTTAATCGGCATTTAACTAACGAAAAGTATACTTGTTTTTGGACATCTTTTGTTGAATATCTTTTCAGGTAAAAAAGAGCAAACATTGCACTTCTCATATTAAGTCTTAGGTTGTTAATATGTTCGCGCCATAGGAAGTGATCATCTATTGTGACTCCGAGATATTTGATTGATTTAACTACTTCAATTGCATTATTTTTTTGCGGAGTCGGACATTTTGGATTTTGATAGCAGATACTTATGCTCTCCTCTTTCTGACTTGGTGTACGAATATGCATCAACCTCATTTTAGTAGCATTAACGACCAATCCAAGATCGTGACACCATCTGGAATCTTTATCAAACTCCAGTTGCATAATAGCAATAGCTGTTTTCAGACACAAGTAAAACCTGAATTTGTTCTTATCATAGCACGACACTAGAACAATTCCAATCTATTGCAGCTGTTTGCCATTGAAAATGTGAAATATTCAATTATTATTAAAAATATCCAACCCAATAGAGATACCAATGATAAATTTTTTGTAAATTTGATTTACAAAATTATAAAAAATGTTTCTTTTTTGATGACACTTCTTCTACTTAAATCCATATCCCTTTAAAAACAAAGGTTGAACTTGCATTTTCAAATGTTTGAAAAGAAAACCTTTGGAACAATAAACACTTTTCGGGAAATTAAAACAGACAATTCATATCCATTTAATAATCTCGACTACTTCCCTGACTTGACGTGTGACCAGTATTTTGTGATTCCATGTGGCAACTGGAAAACTGCAAATCCTATTACAGAATACTGTAATAAAATGTTGTCTACCTTAAATTCTATAAGGTACCTTACAGAATTTTAAATTAGTTTAGAGGCGTTTAAATTTCAAAACAAGAGTTTTATAAAACTAAGTTCTTGGAATCTTAATAAGGGAGTCAAATTTGTTTTAGGTATAAGATTTAAATTATTGGAAAGTTGTAGAGAGACAGAATAGAAAAGAATAGAGTAAAATAGAATATAATAGAATAGAATAGAATAGAATAGAATAGAATAGAATAGAATAGAATAGAATAGAATAGAATAGAATAGAATAGAATTTTTTTTTTTTTAGATTTATAAGATTTTTATTCATTTTAAAGATATTTACAATAATTGTGCTACCCACGAAGCTTTATGCTTATCTGTGGGTGGTTGAATTTAAAAATATCACTTGAATTGATTTTAATCTTAAAAATTATTTACAGGTATAATTTCAATAATTTGTTAATTTTGAAACTTGCAAAATTAAATATTGAATGTATTTTTTTAAAATTTAAATAAGTAGGCTTACAAAAAAAAAAAACTATTTTGATTAATTTTTGGAGTTCAGTTCAAAAAGAAAAGCTTAATACATTTTTTACGTTTTTTGTAGTTTGGGGTATTTTTCAAGTTTGCTAGAATCAGATTCATTATTCATGGTATAGTGTAGATCAATTGTCTTCTGCCATATTTGTTGTTCACAGCCGGAATTTCAAAGTGACTTTGCGCTCGTCTTCTGGTATTGATGTGGTGCGAAATATGTTGCTGGAATCTTTGATCATCATAGTATTCAAGAATTGCTGTCATCTTAAATATGTTGTCAACACTCAGACACTTGAAATGGTAATGGTTTTTATTAATTGTTTTTATTATTCTACGCTGTAGATTAACAAGGTTATTCTAATGTGTTTTTGAAGCGTTTCCCCATGCTAGTAAACCATATCTTAATCGGCATTTAACTAACGAAAAGTATACTTGTTTTTGGACATCTTTTGTTGAATATCTTTTCAGGTAAAAAAGAGCAAACATTGCACTTCTCATATTAAGTCTTAGGTTGTTAATATGTTCGCGCCATAGGAAGTGATCATCTATTGTGACTCCGAGATATTTGATTGATTTAACTACTTCAATTGCATTATTTTTTTGCGGAGTCGGACATTTTGGATTTTGATAGCAGATACTTATGCTCTCCTCTTTCTGACTTGGTGTACGAATATGCATCAACCTCATTTTAGTAGCATTAACGACCAATCCAAGATCGTGACACCATCTGGAATCTTTATCAAACTCCAGTTGCATAATAGCAATAGCTGTTTTCAGACACAAGTAAAACCTGAATTTGTTCTTATCATAGCACGACACTAGAACAATTCCAATCTATTGCAGCTGTTTGCCATTGAAAATGTGAAATATTCAATTATTATTAAAAATATCCAACCCAATAGAGATACCAATGATAAATTTTTTGTAAATTTGATTTACAAAATTATAAAAAATTTTTCTTTTTTGATGACACTTCTTCTACTTAAATCCATATCCCTTTAAAAACAAAGGTTGAACTTGCATTTTCAAATGTTTGAAAAGAAAACCTTTGGAACAATAAACACTTTTCGGGAAATTAAAACAGACAATTCATATCCATTTAATAATCTCGACTACTTCCCTGACTTGACGTGTGACCAGTATTTTGTGATTCCATGTGGCAACTGGAAAACTGCAAATCCTATTACAGAATACTGTAATAAAATGTTGTCTACCTTAAATTCTATAAGGTACCTTACAGAATTTTAAATTAGTTTAGAGGCGTTTAAATTTCAAAACAAGAGTTTTATAAAACTCTAAGTTCTTTGAATCTTGATAAGGGAGTCAAATTTGTTTTAGGTATAAGATTTAAATTTTTTGAAAGTTGTAGAGAGACAGAATAGAATAGAATAGAGTAAAATAGAATATAATAGAACAGAATAGAATAGAATAGAATAGAATAGAATAGAATAGAATAGAATAGAATAGAATAGAATAGAATAGAATAGAATAGAATAGAATAGAATAGAATAGAATAGAATAGAATAGAATAGAATAGAATAGAATAGAATAGAATAGAATAGAATAGAATAGAATAGAACAGAAAAGAATAGAATAGAATAGCATAGCATAGAATAGAATAGAATAGAATAGAATAGAATAGAATAGAATAGAATAGAAAAGAATAGAATAGAATAGAATAGAATAGAATAGAATAGAATAGAATAGAATAGAATAGAATAGAATAGAATAGAATAGAATAGAATAGAATAGAATAGAATAGAATAGAATAGAAGTTTTTTTTTTTTTAGATTTATAAGATTTTTATTCATTTTAAAGATTTTTACAATAATTGTGCTACCCACGAAGCTTTATGCTTATCTGTGGGTGGTTGAATTTAAAAATATCACTTGAATTGATTTTAATCTTAAAAATTATTTACAGGTATAATTTCAATAATGTGCTAATTTTGCAAGTTTCAAAATTAAATATTGACTGCATTTTTTTTTAAATTTAAATAAGTAGGTTTACAAAAAAAAAAAACTATTTTGATAATTTTTTGGAATTCAGTTCAAAAAGAAAAGCTTAATTCATTTTTTACGTTTTTTTGTAGTTTGCGATATTTTTCAAGTTTGCTAGAATCAGATTCATTATTCATGGTATAGTGAAGCTCAATTGTCTTCTGCCATATTTGTTGTACACAGCCGGAATTTCAAAGTGACTTTGCGCTCGTCTTCTGGTATTGATGTTGTGCGAAATATGTTGCTGGAATCTTTGATCATCATAGTATTCAAGAATTGCTGTCATTTTAAATATGTTGTCAACACTCAGACACTTGAAATGGTAATGGTTTTTATTAATTGTTTTTATCATTCTACGCTGTAGATTAACAAGGTTATTCGTATGTGTTTTTGAAGCGTTTCCCCATGCTAGTACACCATATCTTAATCGGCATTCAACTAACGAAAAGTATACTTGTTTTTGGACATTTTTTTTTTGAATATCTTTTCAGGTAAAAAAGAGCAAATATTGCACTTCTCATATTAAATCTTAGGTTGTTAATATGTTCGCGCCATAGGAAGTGATCATCTATTGTGACTCCGAGATATTTGATTGATTTAACTACTTCAATTGAATTAATTTTTTGCGGAGTCGGACATTTTGGATTTTGATAGCAGATACTTATGCTCTCCTCTTTCTGACTTGGTTTACGAATATGCAACAACTTCGTTTTAGTAGCATTAACGACCAATCCAAAATCGTGACACCATCTGGAAACCTCATCAAACTCCTGTTGCATAATAGCAATAGCTGTTTTCAGACACTTTTGCCTTACGACTATGTCATCTGCGTATGCAAACACCGTGCTGTTCTTAAAGACATGAAGCAGAGCATTCGTAAAAAGAATAAAGAGAACTGGACCCTTGTGGTACACCATGAGTACAGATTCTTTCTTGACTCCAAGAACCAGACACTTTAACTTTAAAAGTTCTGTCTATCAGGTAGCTCTCCATCCATTTCCACAGTGTCCCTCTTATGCCAATTTTGTAAAGGACATCAAGCAGTTTTTCGTGACTCAATGAGTCAAAAGCCTTGCTGAAATCTATGAACATTACCAGCACGTGGTGATTTTTATCGAGACTCATGTTGAAAGAGTTACAGAATTCTCCAAGAAGTTTTCCTGCATTTTTCCCTTTATGAAAACCATACTGATTGCTTTCTACAAGCTGTGTTTCGCTATAAATTTATTTAAACGTCTCACGACAATTTCTTCTCCACATTTTTCAACAACTGGCAAGATTGAAATTGGCCTATAGCTATGAATTTCGTTCTTCTTTCCTCCTTTATGTATCGGTCGAATAACTGATGTTTTCAAAATTTTCGGAACACATCCTTGTGTCAGACTTCGGTTGATAATTTTTTGCATAATTGGCGTTAGAGTAATAGCATTCAATTTTATATCACACGCTCTTATACCGTCAGCTCCTGGACTTTTGCTCGTATTCAGATTACACAGTATATTTCGAATTTCGATTTCGTCGGCTTCTTCTACATATGTTGTTTGAGCAAGATATTTGTCCGGTTGGCTGGAAGTTTTTTCATTACATATGTGTGCAATCTTCGATGCTTGTGTATAAAAGAATTCAGCAAACTTTTAAGTTATTTCGGTGACGTTGGACTTAGTACAAAGATTTTTTTCTACTATTTCATCAATTGATGGCTTATTTCTACCCAACAATTCGTTAATAATACTCCAAGTTTTTTTTGGATCACGTTTGGAGTTTGTTAATTTTACTTTGTAAAAGTTTGACTTTTCTACTTTTATGTTTTTGTTGACCTAGTTTCTATATTTTTTGTATTCGGATTTGTAAATTTCATTTCTTATATTATTCCGCCATCTTGTATACAATTCATCTCTTTTCTTGCATACCTCTAATATATCAGGCGTTATCCAGTTTTTGTTTTGACGATTTTTTCTTTTTTGAATTTCAACTGAATGTTCGTATATTTTCATCATTTCCTCAACGAATTTATCGTATATTCGATCAACATCATATTCATTTTCATACATTTCTAGCCAGTTTGTTTGTTGTATAAGTTGGTTTACTTTTACTTGGTTTAATTTTGTTACTGTTTTGCAAGATGTGTTTCTCTGTTCCATATTTTGTTTAGTACCGTAAAAAGTTGTAAAATGATCAGATAGATTAGTTTCGATTACTGCTGAAATTGTTTCGACCTTCGGCATTGCAGCAAACAAGGGGTCGATTAATGATCCCGTGCCTGTTAACATGTTAATACGAGTATTCTTTTTATCACATTCATTAAGCCTTTCGACGACATCATTTCGAGATAATTTTTCGTGATAGAGTTTTCAAAATTTTGAATGTCAATATTCATGTCTCCAAGAGCTATTACGTCTTTTTCATTTTTTGGTGTTTTGGTCAAACTCATCGATAAATTGCCTTTTATTTAAAGAGGGCGATCTATAAACAGCTTGTATGTATTTACTTTCGCCACTATCTTCCATTCTTATACTTAGACTATCGTAGCTAAGTGTGCGTGTATTAAGTCTTTCATAATATATGTCTTTCTTAATATACATAGCAATTCCTCCTAATGAAGAATCTTTTCTATGCATAAACGCCATATTAAAACCTTCAATATGATATGTGCAATTTTCCTCTTCATTGATGTTTATTTCTGTTAAGACGATTACATTTAAGTAACGTTGAAAGCTTTGAATTTCAGCAATAAAACAATTACAATTTTTTCGAATGGAGCAAATATTCATACATAACAATTTATTTTTTAAAAATTAATAGCATTCATACCAAACAAACCATGCAATACCCTAAAATCAATTTCGATTTCGATTTCATTATCATCTTCCTCCTCCAGCATATCAGCTGTTATCATTCGATCTTCAAGTTCTCTCATAAAATTATTGGTTAGTTATGTATGTTGCCAATATCACTCACAGTGCATATATGTGTTACTTGTTCATTTTCAATTTTGCGAGCTAATATCTTACCAGATGATTCCCACACAAACTTTCAATTGCACTCTCCAGCTTTGTTTTTGGCAAGCCAAAGCAAGTGATTGTTAGTGGGTGTAAGGTGGTTTTTTACAATTACATCTGCGTCGCTTTCACTTCTCTGTTTCTCTCGCCGAGTCGTTTTGGCTTGTCTAATAAATTTTTGCTTACATGCGTAGCTTGTAAACGAAACAATGATAGCAATCTCTGTGGATTTTTTGTTTTTGTTCTGTAAACATCTGTAACTTCGTGTGGTTGGATAGGACAGTTAATGGTCTCTCCCAATTGTTGAACTATATTATTTAGGTTTTCATTTCATGTTGGTATAATGTTTTTTATTTCTATGTTTGATTTAAGTAGGTGTTGTTCAAGTGTGTTTATTTTTGTTTCCATTGTGTATATTACTGCATCTTTTTTTAAATTGTTTTCTTTTAATTCTTTTATTTCATTTGATAATTTCTTTATCAAATCACTGTTTTCGGTTATGTTTTTATTTATTTCATCGTATTTGCTATCTACAAAATCACAGCTTGATTTTCTTTCTGCCATTTGTTTTCTCATTTCTTTTAGTTCTTGTAGTATGGTTATATTGCAGCTCCCTCCTTCGTCTTGTTTAGTGCTCGCTTCCGGAGAAGATATACTTCGTGTTCGCTTCGGTGGTGGTTGATTGGACGTTTCCGCTGCTGATCCCATCACGTTGGCTACTTCCTTCCTGCATGCTGAGCACCTCCACTCCTTTGTTTTCGTTGTAGACATTATTCTATACGATCTTTCAGTGATAGTTGTGCATTGAAAGTGCATTTTTCCGTCACATTTAAAACAGGTAACAAAATCACCATGAGAGGGGTGATCAGAAGAACACTCACTGCATAAACTCATGTTTACAATGATAAAAAGGTATAAATGTTAGAGTATTGACAAAGGATTTATGTACGTAAAAAAACGGGAAAAAACCAAGAATTGAATTAATTTTGTAGGGCCAATTTATTAATTTTAGGGATTTAAGTTAATAAATAATCACTAGAGATTTGATTTAAATGAAGTCACTGAATGTTTTAAAATTGTTTTGTAATCACTAATCTATTTAAAAGAGGCAATTTGAGGACTTAAAAAGCACTTTTTTTAGATTTAACTGGGAGCTTACTAAGAAACACAATTCAAGAAAACGATAACTAGAATAGAATAGAATAGAATAGAATAGAATAGAATAGAATAGAATAGAATAGAATAGAATAGAATAGAATAGAATAGAATAGAATAGAATAGAATAGAATAATATAGAATAGAATAGAATAATATAGAATAGAATAGAATAGAATAGAATAGAATAGAATAGAATAGAATAGAATAGAATAGAATAGAATAGAATAGAATAGAATAGAATAGAATAGAATAGAATAGAATAGAATAGAATAGAATAGAATAGAATAGAATAGAATAGAATAGAATAGAATAGAATAGAATAGAATAGAATAGAATAGAATAGAATAGAATAGAATAGAATAGAATAGAATAGAATAGAATAGAATAGAATAGAATAGAATAGAATAGAATAGAATAGAATAGAATAGAATAGAATAGAATAGAATAGAATAGAATAGAATAGAATAGAATAGAATAGAATAGAAGAGAACAGAATAGAATAGAATAGAATTAAATTGAATTGAATTGAATTGAATAGAAAAGAATAGAATAGAATAGAATAGAATAGAATAGAATAGAATAGAATAGAATAGAATAAAATAGAATAGAATAGAATAGAATAGAATAGAATGGAATAGAATAGAATAGAATAGAATAGAATAGAATAGAATAGAATAGAATAGAATAGAATAGATTAAAATAGAATAGAATAGAATTGGTATACTTTTATAAATGGAATAATAAAGCGTTAAGTGTGTTAGAAAGAAAAGTTGTGTTTAATTAATTGTGAAGTAAATAATTTGAAGTCGTTAAAAGGAAATTGGTTTTATTTGCGAACCCGAGTGAAAAAATTACATTGGTGTCAGAAAAGTGGAATAAAACTTATTTTATGTGTGCATTTGCATTAAGATAATTAAGTAAGACAGGAAAATTGTGTATCGTGTATTTTTAATATGAAAAGTGACTGTGTCTAAAGAAAAATGAGTAAGACTCTGAACGACTTAAATTTGGTCGAACTTAAGGCAGAACTAAACAAACAAGGTTTCCTACCGCTGGATCAAAAAATTACCTTATTATTCGTTTGCAATAACAGTTAAGACAAAAAGAGGAAAATGCAGACACATTTCAATTCGACATTGAAATGTCGGATGAACAATTAAGTACTGGTTTTGACTTCTCAAATTTGATGGCGGTTATGCTTGCCAAGTTCGATGAACAAAAGAATGAACAAAAGAATCTTCTCGAACAATTTGAGAAACAGCGAGACGAACAAAAGAATGAACGAAAGAAACTTCTGGAACGATTTGAGGAACAACGCAATGAGCAGAAGAACCTTCTAGAAGATCAAAGAAACCTAATCGAAGGTAAGCTATTTGCATTTGAGAACAAATGCATTGCTCTTAACGAACGTATGGAAGGTGCCGAAAAGCAATTTTCGAAAGTAGACGCACAGCTTGAAAATGTTCATGGAAAGTTTGAGAAAATGGAAGACAAAATTGAAAATTTAACAAAGGAATTTGACAAAGTGAGAAAAATAAAGTATCGAAAACGTGCTGGTGACTGTCCAAAGAGAAAAGAAATGCGTCCACCAACCTTTGATGGACACAATTTGAGGCAGCCGCAACAACAAATAGCTAGGATGACGAAGACAAGTATATAGCGCCAACACTAGCACTAAGATGTTCTACTGCTGAACTTTTGCAAATTATACCATTAGATAAGAATTGCAGCTTTAGTGTTCTTGTCCAAGCCATTGACAAACGCTTTGGAGATGGCCATACGAAAGAAGTTTTCCGAGTCCAACTCAATACCAGAGCCCAGAAAAGTGGTTAAAGCCTACTGCAACTTCAAGCAGACATCGAACGACTGGCACACCTGGCATATCCAACCGCAGGAGATGAAATCAATAGCTAGTTTGCAACGGAAGCATTTGTCCGTGCCGTTTCTGACAGAAACCTTCAGCGAGCAATCCGAACTGCTGGAAAACGTACTCTTCCCGAAGCATTATCGTTCGCTTGGGCAATGGAAGCAGCAGAACAAGCTTCTCAAGGAGTTCATCGGGTAAGAGAACTTGAAGTAGAGGAGTGCTCTTGTCAGAGAACTGAGTTCGAAAGAAGTCAAAGAAATGGACTTGCTTGATGCTGGAATTGTAACAAAACCGGGCATCTCCAACGCCAGTGCAGATTACCACCAAAAAGAGCTTTGTGTCGACATTGTTGATACGGAAATGCCAGAGAAGAGTCTAGCAATACAATCAATACTCCTGCCCGCCCTGTTTTCCAGACGGGAAACGAGTAAGAACCAACTTCGAGGGGCAAAAGCTGGTTTCTGGTATCGATGACCCCAGAGCCACCATACAGGTCTCACAGACTAAACGCAACAACAGAAGTAGAGGCAATTTTAAACAACAGAAAACACGTGGCTACAATTGGCGCTCGTGCCACTGTCTCCATTGTGCGTAGAGACTTGGTCAAGATGACATGGCTGCACAACACCAATAGCTATCGTCTGAAAACAACGACAGGAGAGGCAGCAAGAGTGTACGGAGAAGTTCGTCTGAAGATTCGATTAGCAGAATTGGAGTTTTCACATCTATTTCTAGTAGCAGATTTATGTGATGAGTGCATCATTGGTGTCGACGTTATGAAAGATCATGGAGTAATTCTGGATATCAGCAATTTAAAATGATGCCGTTCGGACTATGTAACGCGCCGGCAACATTTGAGCGTTTGATGGAGTGCGTTTTGCAAGGACTTACTTGGGAATCTTGTGTTGTGTGAGACGCATAACATATAATAAAGAAAAGTGTTAAGCTCTCACATAAGCAGCACCATCCTAAACAATCATTAAAATAATAATATGACCACGACCTTCCCTAACAAACATTAAAAAATATCAAATTAACATCAAGGTCGACACCAACAACAGAATTGTGTGAATCAGCCGAACGATAGGCGATCGGGTGGTGTATAAAAACAATGCACTGAAACCATAGGCGATCGTTTGGTATGACAAAAAAATGCACTGGTCAATGACCACCAATTAAATTATGAATGCACTTTTCTGAAAACAAGCATAACTGGATCAAGCAATGAAATTGATGACGCTAAACGTATGCTTAGGAAATGTATTTACGATAATAATAATTGAGTAATGCTCATTTAGCAATTAATAAATATTGCATTTAAATAATATTTATTTAAAATTTGTAAACTTAAAGAAAATTTAAATTGGAAGGGATGATCGGTTAAGAGTATTTTTGTATAAATACGAGTAGTGTAGGAAAAGAGTAATAAAGCAATCAGTTGATATAAAAAACAAAAGGTACCAAGTCTCTTATTACGATTCACTACCAGAATCTGAACTATCGAAAGGTAAATCACTAGCCCCTCTTTTCTTTCCAGGTAATAATAAGTTGGCCTTCTAAGGCCACATCCAAATAGCCGCCAGTGGCTATTCAAATAAACTGGCAAAAACATATAGGCTTTCTAAGGCCACCCAAAAGGGCTGCGAGGGCCAATTAAATAAACTGGAATCCTCTTTATAGGTAGGTTCAAATTCTCTCCTTTATCGTTGCGATTGATATGTCCAGTTGGACGTATATACAAAATTATTCAACATTGGCGCAGCCGGTAGGATGGTGCTGCTAAAGAGGCTATAAATAACGTCAAAAACTGGAATGTCCTCTAACTCTAATAGCATCATCCGAACCAAAAAATTTTAAATTAACACATGTTCTGCATTCCGAGTAAAAATTTATTCAAAACAAATTTAAATTTCATTTAAAAGGAAATACCGTGTTCTGCACTTCGAGCCGATTTAACTCCTTCCAATTCATTTCGAATTGACATTAGAACTGTCAAAATTACCTGTTAGAGACAATTTGTATAAAAACGGTTCATATTGGAAATGTAGAACACGAATTTTTTTTTCAGAACCCTAAAATTCCACATTGGGAATGAACTATTTACAAACTTTATTTTGTGTGGAATACATCTAAATTCACTTTCGTTCCTCAAATTCACAAAAACTGAAATACAGAACATGTGCGAGTAAATAAACTTTTTACTAATTGCTTCACATAAATAGAGAGCAAAATAAATAAAATAAAAAAAAAATTTTTAGATTGAAATCTGAATTTACCAATCGAAAACACAATTAATGATTCCAAAATTTGATATTTTACTTTTTTGATTGTGGATCTCTATATTAAAAAAAAGGGGGGGGTTTGACCTCGGGAAAATATATACGTCTCGTGTAATGTGTATTCCTTTTAGCATGAACCATATTCCCAATCAACCAAAAATCACTATCACCTTGGATGAATATAGGGGAAGGCAAAATGTAGCCTTGGAAGAAGCGATCGACCAGGATCCAACAGCCGGCCCCAAAACCTGTACCCGGAGGAAGGAAAAGGTTCCAAAACAAGATAAATGTACCATCATCAGCCCCAAACCTCCCAAACACCAGGGGCGGAGCACAGGTGCGGATTCGCCGCGAGCTGGGTAATCTCTACCGGCTTTTAAAAATCAGCCCCGCAGAAAACCGGAAAAATCTACTACAACAAGTAAAAGAACTGAGGCGGCACCGGGACAAATTGGCGGAGCAAAGAGCAGCAAAAAGGCGCCAACAACTGAAAAAATAAAAAAAATTATATATGTTCTTTATGTAAATAAATAAAATTAAAAAAAAAACCTAAAAGGTGTTTTAATTTAGGGCATAACACGTACAAATTGGTTTGGGTCAGAATTTCTGTTGTTCAACTTGTTGGCTTTTCATGCAAATCTGTTTTATATGCATATTTAATGGCGTCAGGGGCCACTGATACTGAGACCGAAATCCAAAAATTGCTCGACGAAATTCAGCAATTGGAAAAGGAAAAACGGGATCAAACCTAGGAGATATGGAATTTCAACACTTCTTTATTAAGTGAATTGAAATCACTAGTAGGTCGAGAAGCATATCAACTGAATTTTGATCAACTTAGCATACAGTGGGGTCAGTTTACAAGGCTTGAAACTACTGACGCCATATTAACTCTATATATTGATGCGGTAAGAGAGCAACAAGAGAAGTAAGGAAACAAACTTGTGGATCTTGAGAACAAAATGAAGAATCAAAAAAGAGTTCAAGCCAAGTTGATAGAAAATCAACAGGAGGCAGAACAAACCAATTTACAAACCAAAAACACAATAGAAAAACTATAGCAATAGCTAGCTACTCTTGAGGCCAAAAAACACAAAACCGAACAGGAACTTAACATATACAAGGTTAAGGAGAGTAAGCTGGTACTCGAAGGTAACAAGCTTAGAAGGCAAGAATTTGTTTATATCGGCCATATAACGTTTCTGCAAGGGGAGGTCAACAAATTAAGGGAAAGGGTAAATACCCCCTCTAAACATAAACCCCTATTAACCCCACTCTCGGTTGAAATCTCAGAAGCAAATACACCTAAGCGGTTATCTCTACCAAATTTCGAAACCTGATCCACGGAAACAAAATCTCAGAAAATGTCGTTAGGTTTCGAAAAACCGTTAAAGCTTTCGCATGGCATCCCTGAATTTTTAGGAGGGACGGGCCCAAAAGTAGCCCAAATGCTACAGACCTTCCTCACATGCATCCGTCCAATAATTGAATTCATTCAAAAAGAGGACGAAGCGCTCTTTATAAAAATACTCTCCACTAAATTACGTGAAGACGCGCTAGATTTTGTAGAAACAACAAATAAAACCACATTCAAAAGTTTCGAAGAATTACTCAACCGAGTATATCTTCCAATAGAGGATTATAACGATTTAGTTAATAACCTCATAACCAGCCGTCAGAGCCAATTCGAAACATTGAACACTTTTGTAAGCCGCATTCCACACTCTATAATCCAATGACGAGAGGCAGCGGACATTAAGTATGGGACTAAGTCCGAGGTGGTTATAACCCAGCTGGAGGATTTTGCCAAGTCATATCTGGCCTCCGGGGTTTCAAATAAACAATTAGGTCAGTACCTATTTACGTTACGTTAGGTACACAGAGTTTTGAAGAATTGGTGGGGATTGCATTTAGCATAGAAAAACATGTACAAAGAGTTGAAACAACCCCACCACTTCTTCAGACTTTCTGTCATTTTAACCATTCAGGCAATCCTGCCTATAACGGGTCACAAAACAACTTTTCCCTTCCCTCAAATCCTTCTTCAAAAATAACTTGCAGTTTTTGCAACACTTATAGTGAGTGTCTCAAAAGGTTAAATACACCGATCTGCCAATTATGCAACTAGGGACATGAGGCTGTAAACTGCAATAAACGCTCCAATAACAATAGCCAAAACTCCTACAGAGGGAACCCACAAAATTTCAACAGAGGAAGGTCCCAAAATTTCCACAAAAATAGTTACCCATCGAGCGATAGGAGAAACCCCCAAGGTAATAACTATTACCAAAACATAAATAGAAGTGACCCATCCTAAGGTAGAGCAACCCCAAAAACAACTATGGTAGGGAAAGAACCAATGCATATCAGCCCCAAAAGAATCAAGAACCTAGCAGATCTAACACATTTAGAAACGAGGATTCAAACTCGCAGATTAAACCTAAAACTGATTACGAGAATATGGTATTCCATTTGCAATCGATATGTGATTGGTGCGGTAAAAATAACCAAACCATTAATGAATGTATATTTAAGAACCGGTGGGAGAGTTCACAATAGGGAAACTCCCAGTAGTCGAACGAAAGCTCCCAGATTCGACTCTAAATAATATTAAGGAAAAGCTTGGGCAAACTCAAAATAAGCACCAAGTGCAAACTGAAACTGATCCTGTTAGGACTCAGACTTACTAAAATCAAATAAACAGATAAAATTACCTTCAACAGATATAGGATTAAATATAGGGTAACATAACACAACTCGTTTATTAGTAGACACCGGTTCAGAGGTTAGTCTAATAAAAAAAATGCATTAGGGAATACAATTTATATAAACGACAAAAAGAAGTTAACCATTAATACACCATGTGGCTTCGGTTATACATTAGGAGAATGCATAGTGACAATTGAAATACCCATACGTCTCAAGTCGTAGAAAATGACCTAGCCATCCCTGGTGATGGAATTTTAGGGTATAATTTCATGGGTAAATACTGTAATGTAGATGGGCCCAACAAATTATTAACGTTTTCACAACTACTTGAAAATAACACAGGTACTCAGGTAGAAAACGTATACAGTATTCCTTTAAACGAATCCGAGGTAACCGAAGAAAAAGTGTTGTCCATTTCGCACAAACGAAGATGTTTCACGAGGACACACTCGCAAGTGAATATATCAGACACAATACAACAAACAACCCAAAATAGCCGCAATGATCACAAATTGGTAGAAACTACACTAAGTTTTGAAGAAAAGGCACTGAAAGATATGTATTTTGCGGCGCGACAATGCGACCGGCCTAGACAAAACATCTGAAAGTGCAGTATCGAAAAATTAAGAGTTTTTAGGTTCTTTGAACACAACCGAGACTTTGCCATCACCAATTTATCAAGATCCACCTTGAAAAGTGGATCAGAGAGGAATTGGGCAACAAAACATTGTGACTGAAGAAAATGTTGAGCTGAACAAATTACCATTAAATCATGGAAATTATAAGCACAAGAAACAAAATCTCAGACGAAGAAACAAGCCTAAAGCCCGTAGTAAAGCTGTATGTCCATCAGGAAATGATTATGACTTCTCCAAACTAGAAAATAATAATAGTAATAACTTCCCCCAATCAGAAAATAATAATAGCAATAACTTATTCCAATTAGAACAAGAGATGAAAGAACTTATGAATATAAATATAACTTTGAATGAAAATAATGACCATAACTATCAAAAAATATATACTGCAGTCGCATGCAGACGAAACACATGATTCTCACCAGCAAACACAAACATACATAAAAAATTAACAAATTCCAAAAGAAAAATTAATACAATTCGAAAAATCACAAATATTACATAAAATTACATACACAATACAAGATATATAAAGGGCAATAATTACATTACTCTATACATTAGTACACACACTCATATTAATTAATACAGATTAAAAAGATTTTAAAATTAATACTTATAAAAAAGATTTTACGTTAGAATTATTAAAAAGCAGTAGTAATAAGATTATAAAAACAATTAGTAAAACATTAAATCAAGCAATACAAATAACACCAAGGTCAAAAACAATAGTAGAACTTACTATTAAACTCGAAGAACCGATGATATGTTTATCTAAACAATTAGAAGACGGTTTATTTGTAAGCAATTGTTTATTACCAAGTGATCAAGATAGGATTATAGTACCCATAATAAATACACACCAACATCCCATTAGTTTAAAACAAATTAGTTTAGAAATTGTAAAGTTAAGTGAATATGAAATAATAGATCTTGAGGACAAGAAATCTAATAATAAACAAGTATCATGTTATTGCACTAGGAGGGGCCTTGAGCGTAAAAATGAAAGAACCCAAATGTTAGAAACACTACTTAACAAAGATAATACTCTTAATGAAGAGCAACGGCATGCCATAACTGAGCTTTGTATACAATACAATGACTTTTTTTTTCTCTCTCATACTAACACCATGTGTCATGAAATTCCCATCAAACAAGACCAGGCACCCATTAACAGTAAGATGTACAGATTGCCTGAAAAACAAAGAGGCAAAATCAACGAACAACTTGCCGAAATGCTCGAAAATGATATCGTACAATCAAGTAAAAGCCCCTTGAATTCGCCACTTTTAGTTGTACCAAAAAAGGCAGGGCCTGATGGCGAAGTACGATGGAGAGTTGTCGTTGACTTTCACAAGGTATACGAATGTACAGTAGGAGACGCGTTCCCACTACCGCGCATTGAAGATATTCTCGACCAATTAGGTCACGCTAGATATTTTACTACCCTAGATTTAGTGGATATCACCAAGTTTTGGTAGACCCAAAAGATGGGGAAAAAACAGCTTTCAGTACAGCTTATGGGCATTATGAATTTAAACGTATGCCTTTTGGACTCAAAGGAGCCTGCGCTACTTTCCAACGTTTAATAAATAACATCTTACGCGGCTTACAAGGCCTGGAATGTTCTGTGTACTTGGATGATATCGTTGTCTACGGCAAAAATATAAACGAACACAATATAAAATTACAGTTAATAATTGATAGATTGTGTGAACATAATTTAAAACTTAATGTAGAAAAATTTCAATTCCTCCGACGAGAAGTCGTATATTTAGGACATAATTTTTCCGCAGAAGGAGCGCATCCCAATCCAGGAAAAACTAGTTGGGTACAAAGTTTTCCTGTGCCTCGTACAGTAAAACAAACACAATCTTTTCTAGGTCTCGCTAATTACTATAGAACGTTTATTCCAGATTTTTCGGCAATACCTCGATCATTAACTAGTCTAACCCGAAAAGATGTAAAATTCAAGTGGACAGAAAAATGTCAACAAGCATTCCAAAAACTTAAGGACCTCCTTATATCCCCTCCGTAATTGATTTATCCTGACTTCAACGAACCATTTATACTCATGACTGACGCTAGTGACGAAGCAATAGGAGCTATATTTTCACAAGGAATAGCAGGGAAAGACAAACCAATTGCGTACACAAGTCGCACACTTTACAAAGCTGAGCGCAATTATTCCACTGTTGAAAAAGAAATTCTAGCCATTGTTTGGTCTACAAAAAACTTTAGATTTTACCTATTGGTACATCCATTTACTGTATATATAGATCATGAACCTTTAGCGGGAAATTTCAGAACTAGAGACTCAACTTCCAGACTTATTAGATTTCATCACAAGCTTTCAGAGTACGATTGTCCACTTAAATATAAGCCAGGGAAAAAGAACAATAACGCAGACGCATTAAGTAGAATACCGTATAACGATGAACAAAAGGAACAAACACAATCACAAGAAAGCACACATTCCAAGAACACCACATGTTTGGCTGTCACCAGAGTTCAACGCGCTAGACAAAATGACAAGGAAGGGCTAGAGGAAAACAAAACTAAAAACCACTCACACACATTTACCGAAGATCATACAGTTGAAAATAGCAAATATCCACCTATTACCCAATGTAAAAGCCCAAATGACGTTCAGGAACAAATCCTAAGCTCAGATGACATACTAACTATACTCAGGGATTATCACGATTCTCCATTTGGTGGTCATCAAGGTGTAATAAACTCATATAAAAGAATAAGACAAAAATACAAATGGCCTAAAATGTTTAGGGACATTTCGAAATACATTAAACGATGTCCGAAATGTCAAAAAATGAAAGCTTTAGTAGAATATTTAAGACCTATTTGTGATGATAACCCAAGATCTTGGGATCAATATTTTAGAACCGCTGCATTCGTTTACAATAACAACATCCATGAAGGAACGAAACTCGCTCCAATCGATTGGCTTTTTGGTTTTACATCCGACATACCGTCAAATCTGAAACGTAAACCAGAACCGGTATACGATCACGAAAATTATTACTTCTCTCTAAGAAATAAACTCCAAAAAACATACGCTATTGCCAGAAAAAATCTGATAAATAGCAAAAGAAGTTCCAAAAATTATTACGATCTGAGTGTCAGAACCAAAACGTTCCATATTGGAGATAAGGTACTGATTAAAAACGAGAATAGACAACACAAGTTGTCCAAAATATGGTCAGGTCCATACACAATAGTAAAAATCGACAATCCAACAAGTAGCGTGATTCTTATTAGACAGAAACACGTTACAATACATAACAATCGTCTGAAGCATTACTTTCATTCTGAAGACGAAGAATATAATAAATACGCTTAAATAGAGATTTTTATAGTGTTGAGAATTTTAAAGCAATAATTTTTTTTTTTTCAATTCAATTTCAATTTCAATTTATTTCAACAAAACATAAGGTTAACAATGACACATTAAGATATGAATCTTATAGAGTATCTAGAATACAATTTTTCAATAATGAATTTAATTTAATTTAGATTTATTTATATACATCATGTACAAAAAAAGAGTAAAATGTAATATATGTTTTCAAGAGAAGTAAATATACGAGTAGTAATTTATTTATTACGCAATATAAAAATAAAACAAAAAGTAAAGAAATTAACGTTATTTAGTAGAAAAATAGTATTCAAAAATGAAAACCAAAAGCAAAATCAATAGTACTTAAAGACCAGAAAAGTGCAAATATAGTTTCCTCTTAAAAGTGATAGGTGAAGTTATACTCTGCAGTTCGTTCGGAAGTGAATTCCACAAACGAACTGCAGATACATAGAAGGAGCGTTCTGCAATGATGTGCGAAAAACGCGGTACAATTAGTTTCAATCCTCGTTGAGAATTGGTAAACTGAAGCGATTCACTTAAATAAGCAGGACATCTATTGTGGATGACATTATGGAACCTTAAAATAAGTCTGTATCTCAAATAATTCTCAAAACTCATACCAACCAGTAAATGTTGTAACTGTGAGACACTGGTATGTCTCTTAATACCATATATAAAACGAATGCAGTCATTAAAAGCAACATAGAGTTTACGCGTACATAGACAATCAAGAATGTGATAGACCGAACAATTAAAAATAAATTATGGCAAAATCAACGATTTTATAAGGTATGATTTCATATCAGAAGACAATAACTCAGAGAAAGATCTCAAAGATCGGAGACCAAAATAAATTTTCCTAATTTTATCTGAGATTGTTCCACAGCAGCTTAAATTACTGTTTATTTTATATCCCAGATATTTCACATCTTTCACATACACAATTCTTTCATTGTCAAGAATTACGGGAGGAAATTCTTCAAGACTTAATTGATCCCTAGAACATAGCATGGAGACAGATTTAGAAGGGTCTAGTTTCATTGCATTGTTGTTCGACAAATTGAGAACATATCTTAGATCTTCATTTAACCTTACTATACAATCCTCCAGTAGACCAACTGAACGAAAGATGTAAAGTACAACATCATCAGCATACAGATGAATTTGCCTATTTTTAATTACGTTGGGAAGGTCATTGATAAATAAGGAAAATAAAAGCGGACCCAAGACTGAACCCTGCTGTATACCAGCGTTGATTATAGTAGGATTACATCCGTTTTTACACGTTGAATTCGATTAAGTATATAGCTGTGTACAAGCCTAAGCGAAGTGCTAGTAAAATTAAATTTTACCTTAAGTTTAGATAGTAGGATGGAATGGTCAATACAGTCGAATGCCTTAGAAAAATCTAGTAACACCATGACACCGAATTTACCAGAATCGAGTGCAAATCTAAGATCCGAAGTAACTTTAACTACCGCAGACTCACAGCTATGTTTGCTTCGAAACCCAGATTGCCATTGAGACAGTAAGTTGTTTTCAGTTAAATTTTGGATTGGATTTGGTCATGAATAATTTTTTCAAATACTTTACATAAAAAACATTGTTGTGGCAACAACAGAATAGCCCAACAAGAAGCTATGCACATACCAAACATGATAGATAGATACAACATTGCACACCACGACGATGACTATGCGACGCGACTACGCGACGAGACAAGCACTCATCAGCAATATCTCAAATTATACTTTTCTGTTCTATTCTATTTTTGTTATTCTGTAATATTATACTTTTTGTACATTTAATTTATTGTAGCGTAAGCACTTATTTTATATAAAACTAGGGTGATTGAAATAATAAAGTCACTTGCTGTAAAAACGGTAAATCAAACGCTTGTTTTCAATTGACTTCCCCCACCAGAGGTAAGGGGTCATTGCATTAATCTTAAGCGTCGACACAACATTGGTCCTTCGAGAGGAAAAACCAAACCATAAAGCGTAACCAAGGCTTCATAACATTGGTTTACTACAAAGAACTATAAAAAAAATATAACAAATTTAAATATCATAAAGCGTAACCAAGGCTTCCGACATTGGTTAAAGATAAAACAAAAAATAACATACGTCATACGTTGCTGTACAATGAAGAGTTCAAACTGTACAAAGTGATCCCGGTTCCAACCTTCAACAATGGAAATTTCACGTTCATCATTCCATCGTCAGAGTATTTAATGATGAATCTACAAGTAAACCACTACTACCCGATCAACAAAGACGAATTTTCACGTTGCCAGGAAAGGCCTTTTGAAAATTACTGGTGTAATCTGCAACATCCATTATATACCGCTGGAGCTTCAGTCAGCTCATGTGAAATTAACATTATTCAACATACCCATAAACTAAGGGATTCATATCAGATAAAAAATATACCAGCAAAGGCCTACTGGATCGAGATGCATCAACAGAATACTTGGATTTATAGTGTTTCAAATTCAACAACAGTCAACATCAACTGCGACTTTAATTCAGTGCCGACCATCTTAAGAGGTAGTGGGATAGTAAAGCTGCCAGAAAACTGCATGATCCATGATCAAACTATAACAGTTATTGGAAGACAGACGATGACGAGCAGATTAAAATCTTCATTCCTGCCATCATTTAACATCTCTGACCAGTTAACTTCGCTTAACTTTAAAACAGAGCAACAACCGATCCTACGTCAGTCAAATATTTCTTTGGAAATATCGGAACTCGAAAAAGCGATAGAATTTCAAAAGAATCAAGAAAATATCTTGCAAGAAATCAGGACCCACCGAATTCATCAATACTCACTCTTTGGATCTACTGGTTTCCTGCTTATAGTCTGCATCATAGCGGTAATTATTATATTCCGAAGATATCAACCACCAAGCCCAAGCAAAAGGTACACACAAACAATAAGGAACGAACGTAGAAACTCTGAGACTTCCTTTAATGATATCGATTTCTCCGTCACTCCAATTCGAAAGGCCCAGCATGTTGTGGCATCAACAGAATAGCCCAACAAAAAGCTATGCACATACCAAACATGATAGATAGATACAACATTGCACACCACGACGATGACTATGCGACGCGACTACGCGACGAGACAAGCACTCATCAGCAATATCTCAAATTATACTTTTCTGTTCTATTATATTTTTGTTATTATGTAATATTATACTTTTTGTACATTTAATTTATTGTAGCGTAAGCACTTATTTTATATAAAAGTAGGATGATTGAAATAATAAAGTCACTTGCTGTAAAAACGGTAAATCAAACGCTTGTTTTCAATTGACTTCCCCCCACCAGAGGTAAGGGGTCATTGCATTAATCTTAAGCGTCGACACAACAAACATAAAATAGTGATAGGCCTGAAATCAGAAGGATTATAAGGATTAGCTTTTTTAGGGACTGGTATTATACTAGCTTTTTTCCAAGCATCAGGAAACAGCACCATAAATACAGAAATTAATTACATGAAGAAGATGGTTGATTATGAAAGGGAGTATAAGCTTTAAGAACTTTGGTGAAATATCGTCAGGATCAATATAATTTGATTTAACCGACTTCATAGAGCAAAGTAACTCGTAAGGACTTATGCAGACAAATGAGAGGGTATTACCATAACCAGAAACATTAAACAAATCATGAGGGATACATGAACCGGAAGAAGGTGGGATCAAGACATTAGACATAGACTGAGCACAAAAAGGGCATTTGTTTTCATTTTTGTCTTCTTTAAAACCAAGTTTTTTTAAATTATTCCATAATTCTTTTGAACCGAGAGACGTTTCAAGCTTCGCTGATATATATTCACGCTTGGAGTTACGAATGAGAGAAATAACTTTATTACGAGCTACTGTATATTGCCTTCTATTATATTCTGTTCTGTTAGCCTTAAACCTCCGGAAGAAACGTTCCCTTTCCCGAATCATAGCCTATATGTTATCATTAAACCAAGGACATTTTTAAATTTTAAATTCTTTAGTAACAATTGGAACATATTCATCGTACAGCCTGGTAACAACATTATTGAAAATAGAAACTTTAGAATTAACATCTGATGAAAAATAAATCCCATTCAATTCTGAACTCTGAAAACTCGCTTGTATGCTTTCATGGTCAAGGCCACTATTAGACCTGTAACTAACTGTATGAATCCTATTTGTTCTATTCACGTCAAACTGATAGGAGCAACAAATAAAATCATGAATAAAGTCAGATGTAGGCCTTATTTGATCATTTCCTAAAATATCAAATTAACATCAAGGTAGACACAAACAACAGAATTGTGTGAATCAGCCAAACGATACGCGATCGGGTGTTGTATACAAACAATGCACTGAAACCATAAGCGATCGTTTGGTATGACAAAAAAATGCACTGGTCAATGACCAACAATTAAATTATGAATGCACTTTTCTGAAAACAAGCATAACTGGGTCAAGCAATGAAATTGATGACGCTAAACGTATGTGTAGGAAATGTATTTACGATAATAATAACTGAGTAATGCTCATTTCGCAATTAATAAATATTGCATTTAAATAATATTTATTGAGGAATGCTTATTTAGCATGTCCATAGTAGGGCACTTAATTGCGATATATTTTAATGTTAATATAGCAAATTTGTAAGCTTAAAGAAAATGTAAATTAGAAGGGATGATAGGTTAAGAATATTTTTGTATAAATAGTGTAGGAAAATAGTAATAAAGCAATCAGTTGATCTAAAAAACAAAAGGTACCAAGTCTCTTATATCGATTCACCACCAGAATCTGAACTATCAAAAGGTAAATCACTAGCCCCTCTTTTCTTTCCAGGTAATAATAGGTTGGCCTTCTAAGGCCACATCCAAATTGCCGCCAGTGGCTATTCAAATATGCTGGCAAAAACATATAGTCTTTCTAAGGCCACCCAAAAGGGCTGCGAGGGCCAATTAAATAAACTGGAATCCTCTTTATAGGTAGGTTCAAATTATCTCCTTTATCGTTGCGATTGATATGTCCAGTTGGACGTATATACAAAATTATTCAACATTGGCGCAGCCGGTAGGATGGTGCTGATAAAGAGGCTATAAATAACGTCAAAAACTGGAATGTCCTCTAACTCTTGTAGCATCATCCGAACCACAACATTTTAAATTAACACATGTTCTGCATTCCGAGTAAAAATTAATTCAAAACGAATTTAAATTTCATTTAAAAGGAAATAACGTATTCTGCATTTCGAGCGGATTTAACTCCTTCCAATTCACTTCGAATTGACATTAGAACTGTCAAAATTACCTGTTAGAGACAATTTGTATAAAAACGGTTCATATTGGAAATGTAGAACACGAATTTTTTTTTCAGAACCCTAAAATTCCACATTGGGAATGAACTATTTACAAACTTTATTTTGTGTGGAATACATCTAAATTCACTTTCGTTCCTCAAATTCACAAAAACTGAAATACAGAACATGTGCGAGTAAATAAACTTTTTACTAATTGCTTCACATAAATAGAGAGCAAAATAAATAAAATAAAAAAAAAATTTTTAGATTGAAATCTGAATTTACCAATCGAAAACACAATTAATGATTCCAAAATTTGATATTTTACTTTTTTGATTGTGGATCTCTATATTAAAAAAAAGGGGGGGGTTTGACCTCGGGAAAATATATACGTCTCGTGTAATGTGTATTCCTTTTAGCATGAACCATATTCCCAATCAACCAAAAATCACTATCACCTTGGATGAATATAGGGGAAGGCAAAATGTAGCCTTGGAAGAAGCGATCGACCAGGATCCAACAGCCGGCCCCAAAACCTGTACCCGGAGGAAGGAAAAGGTTCCAAAACAAGATAAATGTACCATCATCAGCCCCAAACCTCCCAAACACCAGGGGCGGAGCACAGGTGCGGATTCGCCGCGAGCTGGGTAATCTCTACCGGCTTTTAAAAATCAGCCCCGCAGAAAACCGGAAAAATCTACTACAACAAGTAAAAGAACTGAGGCGGCACCGGGACAAATTGGCGGAGCAAAGAGCAGCAAAAAGGCGCCAACAACTGAAAAAATAAAAAAAATTATATATGTTCTTTATGTAAATAAATAAAATTAAAAAAAAAACCTAAAAGGTGTTTTAATTTAGGGCATAACACGTACAAATTGGTTTGGGTCAGAATTTCTGTTGTTCAACTTGTTGGCTTTTCATGCAAATCTGTTTTATATGCATATTTAATGGCGTCAGGGGCCACTGATACTGAGACCGAAATCCAAAAATTGCTCGACGAAATTCAGCAATTGGAAAAGGAAAAACGGGATCAAACCTAGGAGATATGGAATTTCAACACTTCTTTATTAAGTGAATTGAAATCACTAGTAGGTCGAGAAGCATATCAACTGAATTTTGATCAACTTAGCATACAGTGGGGTCAGTTTACAAGGCTTGAAACTACTGACGCCATATTAACTCTATATATTGATGCGGTAAGAGAGCAACAAGAGAAGTAAGGAAACAAACTTGTGGATCTTGAGAACAAAATGAAGAATCAAAAAAGAGTTCAAGCCAAGTTGATAGAAAATCAACAGGAGGCAGAACAAACCAATTTACAAACCAAAAACACAATAGAAAAACTATAGCAATAGCTAGCTACTCTTGAGGCCAAAAAACACAAAACCGAACAGGAACTTAACATATACAAGGTTAAGGAGAGTAAGCTGGTACTCGAAGGTAACAAGCTTAGAAGGCAAGAATTTGTTTATATCGGCCATATAACGTTTCTGCAAGGGGAGGTCAACAAATTAAGGGAAAGGGTAAATACCCCCTCTAAACATAAACCCCTATTAACCCCACTCTCGGTTGAAATCTCAGAAGCAAATACACCTAAGCGGTTATCTCTACCAAATTTCGAAACCTGATCCACGGAAACAAAATCTCAGAAAATGTCGTTAGGTTTCGAAAAACCGTTAAAGCTTTCGCATGGCATCCCTGAATTTTTAGGAGGGACGGGCCCAAAAGTAGCCCAAATGCTACAGACCTTCCTCACATGCATCCGTCCAATAATTGAATTCATTCAAAAAGAGGACGAAGCGCTCTTTATAAAAATACTCTCCACTAAATTACGTGAAGACGCGCTAGATTTTGTAGAAACAACAAATAAAACCACATTCAAAAGTTTCGAAGAATTACTCAACCGAGTATATCTTCCAATAGAGGATTATAACGATTTAGTTAATAACCTCATAACCAGCCGTCAGAGCCAATTCGAAACATTGAACACTTTTGTAAGCCGCATTCCACACTCTATAATCCAATGACGAGAGGCAGCGGACATTAAGTATGGGACTAAGTCCGAGGTGGTTATAACCCAGCTGGAGGATTTTGCCAAGTCATATCTGGCCTCCGGGGTTTCAAATAAACAATTAGGTCAGTACCTATTTACGTTACGTTAGGTACACAGAGTTTTGAAGAATTGGTGGGGATTGCATTTAGCATAGAAAAACATGTACAAAGAGTTGAAACAACCCCACCACTTCTTCAGACTTTCTGTCATTTTAACCATTCAGGCAATCCTGCCTATAACGGGTCACAAAACAACTTTTCCCTTCCCTCAAATCCTTCTTCAAAAATAACTTGCAGTTTTTGCAACACTTATAGTGAGTGTCTCAAAAGGTTAAATACACCGATCTGCCAATTATGCAACTAGGGACATGAGGCTGTAAACTGCAATAAACGCTCCAATAACAATAGCCAAAACTCCTACAGAGGGAACCCACAAAATTTCAACAGAGGAAGGTCCCAAAATTTCCACAAAAATAGTTACCCATCGAGCGATAGGAGAAACCCCCAAGGTAATAACTATTACCAAAACATAAATAGAAGTGACCCATCCTAAGGTAGAGCAACCCCAAAAACAACTATGGTAGGGAAAGAACCAATGCATATCAGCCCCAAAAGAATCAAGAACCTAGCAGATCTAACACATTTAGAAACGAGGATTCAAACTCGCAGATTAAACCTAAAACTGATTACGAGAATATGGTATTCCATTTGCAATCGATATGTGATTGGTGCGGTAAAAATAACCAAACCATTAATGAATGTATATTTAAGAACCGGTGGGAGAGTTCACAATAGGGAAACTCCCAGTAGTCGAACGAAAGCTCCCAGATTCGACTCTAAATAATATTAAGGAAAAGCTTGGGCAAACTCAAAATAAGCACCAAGTGCAAACTGAAACTGATCCTGTTAGGACTCAGACTTACTAAAATCAAATAAACAGATAAAATTACCTTCAACAGATATAGGATTAAATATAGGGTAACATAACACAACTCGTTTATTAGTAGACACCGGTTCAGAGGTTAGTCTAATAAAAAAAATGCATTAGGGAATACAATTTATATAAACGACAAAAAGAAGTTAACCATTAATACACCATGTGGCTTCGGTTATACATTAGGAGAATGCATAGTGACAATTGAAATACCCATACGTCTCAAGTCGTAGAAAATGACCTAGCCATCCCTGGTGATGGAATTTTAGGGTATAATTTCATGGGTAAATACTGTAATGTAGATGGGCCCAACAAATTATTAACGTTTTCACAACTACTTGAAAATAACACAGGTACTCAGGTAGAAAACGTATACAGTATTCCTTTAAACGAATCCGAGGTAACCGAAGAAAAAGTGTTGTCCATTTCGCACAAACGAAGATGTTTCACGAGGACACACTCGCAAGTGAATATATCAGACACAATACAACAAACAACCCAAAATAGCCGCAATGATCACAAATTGGTAGAAACTACACTAAGTTTTGAAGAAAAGGCACTGAAAGATATGTATTTTGCGGCGCGACAATGCGACCGGCCTAGACAAAACATCTGAAAGTGCAGTATCGAAAAATTAAGAGTTTTTAGGTTCTTTGAACACAACCGAGACTTTGCCATCACCAATTTATCAAGATCCACCTTGAAAAGTGGATCAGAGAGGAATTGGGCAACAAAACATTGTGACTGAAGAAAATGTTGAGCTGAACAAATTACCATTAAATCATGGAAATTATAAGCACAAGAAACAAAATCTCAGACGAAGAAACAAGCCTAAAGCCCGTAGTAAAGCTGTATGTCCATCAGGAAATGATTATGACTTCTCCAAACTAGAAAATAATAATAGTAATAACTTCCCCCAATCAGAAAATAATAATAGCAATAACTTATTCCAATTAGAACAAGAGATGAAAGAACTTATGAATATAAATATAACTTTGAATGAAAATAATGACCATAACTATCAAAAAATATATACTGCAGTCGCATGCAGACGAAACACATGATTCTCACCAGCAAACACAAACATACATAAAAAATTAACAAATTCCAAAAGAAAAATTAATACAATTCGAAAAATCACAAATATTACATAAAATTACATACACAATACAAGATATATAAAGGGCAATAATTACATTACTCTATACATTAGTACACACACTCATATTAATTAATACAGATTAAAAAGATTTTAAAATTAATACTTATAAAAAAGATTTTACGTTAGAATTATTAAAAAGCAGTAGTAATAAGATTATAAAAACAATTAGTAAAACATTAAATCAAGCAATACAAATAACACCAAGGTCAAAAACAATAGTAGAACTTACTATTAAACTCGAAGAACCGATGATATGTTTATCTAAACAATTAGAAGACGGTTTATTTGTAAGCAATTGTTTATTACCAAGTGATCAAGATAGGATTATAGTACCCATAATAAATACACACCAACATCCCATTAGTTTAAAACAAATTAGTTTAGAAATTGTAAAGTTAAGTGAATATGAAATAATAGATCTTGAGGACAAGAAATCTAATAATAAACAAGTATCATGTTATTGCACTAGGAGGGGCCTTGAGCGTAAAAATGAAAGAACCCAAATGTTAGAAACACTACTTAACAAAGATAATACTCTTAATGAAGAGCAACGGCATGCCATAACTGAGCTTTGTATACAATACAATGACTTTTTTTTTCTCTCTCATACTAACACCATGTGTCATGAAATTCCCATCAAACAAGACCAGGCACCCATTAACAGTAAGATGTACAGATTGCCTGAAAAACAAAGAGGCATAATCAACGAACAACTTGCCGAAATGCTCGAAAATGATATCGTACAATCAAGTAAAAGCCCCTTGAATTCGCCACTTTTAGTTGTACCAAAAAAGGCAGGGCCTGATGGCGAAGTACGATGGAGAGTTGTCGTTGACTTTCACAAGGTATACGAATGTACAGTAGGAGACGCGTTCCCACTACCGCGCATTGAAGATATTCTCGACCAATTAGGTCACGCTAGATATTTTACTACCCTAGATTTAGTGGATATCACCAAGTTTTGGTAGACCCAAAAGATGGGGAAAAAACAGCTTTCAGTACAGCTTATGGGCATTATGAATTTAAACGTATGCCTTTTGGACTCAAAGGAGCCTGCGCTACTTTCCAACGTTTAATAAATAACATCTTACGCGGCTTACAAGGCCTGGAATGTTCTGTGTACTTGGATGATATCGTTGTCTACGGCAAAAATATAAACGAACACAATATAAAATTACAGTTAATAATTGATAGATTGTGTGAACATAATTTAAAACTTAATGTAGAAAAATTTCAATTCCTCCGACGAGAAGTCGTATATTTAGGACATAATTTTTCCGCAGAAGGAGCGCATCCCAATCCAGGAAAAACTAGTTGGGTACAAAGTTTTCCTGTGCCTCGTACAGTAAAACAAACACAATCTTTTCTAGGTCTCGCTAATTACTATAGAACGTTTATTCCAGATTTTTCGGCAATACCTCGATCATTAACTAGTCTAACCCGAAAAGATGTAAAATTCAAGTGGACAGAAAAATGTCAACAAGCATTCCAAAAACTTAAGGACCTCCTTATATCCCCTCCGTAATTGATTTATCCTGACTTCAACGAACCATTTATACTCATGACTGACGCTAGTGACGAAGCAATAGGAGCTATATTTTCACAAGGAATAGCAGGGAAAGACAAACCAATTGCGTACACAAGTCGCACACTTTACAAAGCTGAGCGCAATTATTCCACTGTTGAAAAAGAAATTCTAGCCATTGTTTGGTCTACAAAAAACTTTAGATTTTACCTATTGGTACATCCATTTACTGTATATATAGATCATGAACCTTTAGCGGGAAATTTCAGAACTAGAGACTCAACTTCCAGACTTATTAGATTTCATCACAAGCTTTCAGAGTACGATTGTCCACTTAAATATAAGCCAGGGAAAAAGAACAATAACGCAGACGCATTAAGTAGAATACCGTATAACGATGAACAAAAGGAACAAACACAATCACAAGAAAGCACACATTCCAAGAACACCACATGTTTGGCTGTCACCAGAGTTCAACGCGCTAGACAAAATGACAAGGAAGGGCTAGAGGAAAACAAAACTAAAAACCACTCACACACATTTACCGAAGATCATACAGTTGAAAATAGCAAATATCCACCTATTACCCAATGTAAAAGCCCAAATGACGTTCAGGAACAAATCCTAAGCTCAGATGACATACTAACTATACTCAGGGATTATCACGATTCTCCATTTGGTGGTCATCAAGGTGTAATAAACTCATATAAAAGAATAAGACAAAAATACAAATGGCCTAAAATGTTTAGGGACATTTCGAAATACATTAAACGATGTCCGAAATGTCAAAAAATGAAAGCTTTAGTAGAATATTTAAGACCTATTTGTGATGATAACCCAAGATCTTGGGATCAATATTTTAGAACCGCTGCATTCGTTTACAATAACAACATCCATGAAGGAACGAAACTCGCTCCAATCGATTGGCTTTTTGGTTTTACATCCGACATACCGTCAAATCTGAAACGTAAACCAGAACCGGTATACGATCACGAAAATTATTACTTCTCTCTAAGAAATAAACTCCAAAAAACATACGCTATTGCCAGAAAAAATCTGATAAATAGCAAAAGAAGTTCCAAAAATTATTACGATCTGAGTGTCAGAACCAAAACGTTCCATATTGGAGATAAGGTACTGATTAAAAACGAGAATAGACAACACAAGTTGTCCAAAATATGGTCAGGTCCATACACAATAGTAAAAATCGACAATCCAACAAGTAGCGTGATTCTTATTAGACAGAAACACGTTACAATACATAACAATCGTCTGAAGCATTACTTTCATTCTGAAGACGAAGAATATAATAAATACGCTTAAATAGAGATTTTTATAGTGTTGAGAATTTTAAAGCAATAATTTTTTTTTTTCAATTCAATTTCAATTTCAATTTATTTCAACAAAACATAAGGTTAACAATGACACATTAAGATATGAATCTTATAGAGTATCTAGAATACAATTTTTCAATAATGAATTTAATTTAATTTAGATTTATTTATATACATCATGTACAAAAAAAGAGTAAAATGTAATATATGTTTTCAAGAGAAGTAAATATACGAGTAGTAATTTATTTATTACGCAATATAAAAATAAAACAAAAAGTAAAGAAATTAACGTTATTTAGTAGAAAAATAGTATTCAAAAATGAAAACCAAAAGCAAAATCAATAGTACTTAAAGACCAGAAAAGTGCAAATATAGTTTCCTCTTAAAAGTGATAGGTGAAGTTATACTCTGCAGTTCGTTCGGAAGTGAATTCCACAAACGAACTGCAGATACATAGAAGGAGCGTTCTGCAATGATGTGCGAAAAACGCGGTACAATTAGTTTCAATCCTCGTTGAGAATTGGTAAACTGAAGCGATTCACTTAAATAAGCAGGACATCTATTGTGGATGACATTATGGAACCTTAAAATAAGTCTGTATCTCAAATAATTCTCAAAACTCATACCAACCAGTAAATGTTGTAACTGTGAGACACTGGTATGTCTCTTAATACCATATATAAAACGAATGCAGTCATTAAAAGCAACATAGAGTTTACGCGTACATAGACAATCAAGAATGTGATAGACCGAACAATTAAAAATAAATTATGGCAAAATCAACGATTTTATAAGGTATGATTTCATATCAGAAGACAATAACTCAGAGAAAGATCTCAAAGATCGGAGACCAAAATAAATTTTCCTAATTTTATCTGAGATTGTTCCACAGCAGCTTAAATTACTGTTTATTTTATATCCCAGATATTTCACATCTTTCACATACACAATTCTTTCATTGTCAAGAATTACGGGAGGAAATTCTTCAAGACTTAATTGATCCCTAGAACATAGCATGGAGACAGATTTAGAAGGGTCTAGTTTCATTGCATTGTTGTTCGACAAATTGAGAACATATCTTAGATCTTCATTTAACCTTACTATACAATCCTCCAGTAGACCAACTGAACGAAAGATGTAAAGTACAACATCATCAGCATACAGATGAATTTGCCTATTTTTAATTACGTTGGGAAGGTCATTGATAAATAAGGAAAATAAAAGCGGACCCAAGACTGAACCCTGCTGTATACCAGCGTTGATTATAGTAGGATTACATCCGTTTTTACACGTTGAATTCGATTAAGTATATAGCTGTGTACAAGCCTAAGCGAAGTGCTAGCAAAATTAAATTTTACCTTAAGTTTAGATAGTAGGATGGAATGGTCAATACAGTCGAATGCCTTAGAAAAATCTAGTAACACCATGACACCGAATTTACCAGAATCGAGTGCAAATCTAAGATCCGAAGTAACTTTAACTACCGCAGACTCACAGCTATGTTTGCTTCGAAACCCAGATTGCCATTGAGACAGTAAGTTGTTTTCAGTTAAATTTTGGATTGGATTTGGTCATGAATAATTTTTTCAAATACTTTACATAAAAAACATTGTTGTGGCAACAACAGAATAGCCCAACAAGAAGCTATGCACATACCAAACATGATAGATAGATACAACATTGCACACCACGACGATGACTATGCGACGCGACTACGCGACGAGACAAGCACTCATCAGCAATATCTCAAATTATACTTTTCTGTTCTATTCTATTTTTGTTATTCTGTAATATTATACTTTTTGTACATTTAATTTATTGTAGCGTAAGCACTTATTTTATATAAAACTAGGGTGATTGAAATAATAAAGTCACTTGCTGTAAAAACGGTAAATCAAACGCTTGTTTTCAATTGACTTCCCCCACCAGAGGTAAGGGGTCATTGCATTAATCTTAAGCGTCGACACAACATTGGTCCTTCGAGAGGAAAAACCAAACCATAAAGCGTAACCAAGGCTTCATAACATTGGTTTACTACAAAGAACTATAAAAAAAATATAACAAATTTAAATATCATAAAGCGTAACCAAGGCTTCCGACATTGGTTAAAGATAAAACAAAAAATAACATACGTCATACGTTGCTGTACAATGAAGAGTTCAAACTGTACAAAGTGATCCCGGTTCCAACCTTCAACAATGGAAATTTCACGTTCATCATTCCATCGTCAGAGTATTTAATGATGAATCTACAAGTAAACCACTACTACCCGATCAACAAAGACGAATTTTCACGTTGCCAGGAAAGGCCTTTTGAAAATTACTGGTGTAATCTGCAACATCCATTATATACCGCTGGAGCTTCAGTCAGCTCATGTGAAATTAACATTATTCAACATACCCATAAACTAAGGGATTCATATCAGATAAAAAATATACCAGCAAAGGCCTACTGGATCGAGATGCATCAACAGAATACTTGGATTTATAGTGTTTCAAATTCAACAACAGTCAACATCAACTGCGACTTTAATTCAGTGCCGACCATCTTAAGAGGTAGTGGGATAGTAAAGCTGCCAGAAAACTGCATGATCCATGATCAAACTATAACAGTTATTGGAAGACAGACGATGACGAGCAGATTAAAATCTTCATTCCTGCCATCATTTAACATCTCTGACCAGTTAACTTCGCTTAACTTTAAAACAGAGCAACAACCGATCCTACGTCAGTCAAATATTTCTTTGGAAATATCGGAACTCGAAAAAGCGATAGAATTTCAAAAGAATCAAGAAAATATCTTGCAAGAAATCAGGACCCACCGAATTCATCAATACTCACTCTTTGGATCTACTGGTTTCCTGCTTATAGTCTGCATCATAGCGGTAATTATTATATTCCGAAGATATCAACCACCAAGCCCAAGCAAAAGGTACACACAAACAATAAGGAACGAACGTAGAAACTCTGAGACTTCCTTTAATGATATCGATTTCTCCGTCACTCCAATTCGAAAGGCCCAGCATGTTGTGGCATCAACAGAATAGCCCAACAAAAAGCTATGCACATACCAAACATGATAGATAGATACAACATTGCACACCACGACGATGACTATGCGACGCGACTACGCGACGAGACAAGCACTCATCAGCAATATCTCAAATTATACTTTTCTGTTCTATTATATTTTTGTTATTATGTAATATTATACTTTTTGTACATTTAATTTATTGTAGCGTAAGCACTTATTTTATATAAAAGTAGGATGATTGAAATAATAAAGTCACTTGCTGTAAAAACGGTAAATCAAACGCTTGTTTTCAATTGACTTCCCCCCACCAGAGGTAAGGGGTCATTGCATTAATCTTAAGCGTCGACACAACAAACATAAAATAGTGATAGGCCTGAAATCAGAAGGATTATAAGGATTAGCTTTTTTAGGGACTGGTATTATACTAGCTTTTTTCCAAGCATCAGGAAACAGCACCATAAATACAGAAATTAATTACATGAAGAAGATGGTTGATTATGAAAGGGAGTATAAGCTTTAAGAACTTTGGTGAAATATCGTCAGGATCAATATAATTTGATTTAACCGACTTCATAGAGCAAAGTAACTCGTAAGGACTTATGCAGACAAATGAGAGGGTATTACCATAACCAGAAACATTAAACAAATCATGAGGGATACATGAACCGGAAGAAGGTGGGATCAAGACATTAGACATAGACTGAGCACAAAAAGGGCATTTGTTTTCATTTTTGTCTTCTTTAAAACCAAGTTTTTTTAAATTATTCCATAATTCTTTTGAACCGAGAGACGTATCAAGCTTCGCTGATATATATTCACGCTTGGAGTTACGAATGAGAGAAATAACTTTATTACGAGCTACTGTATATTGCCTTCTATTATATTCTGTTCTGTTAGCCTTAAACCTCCGGAAGAAACGTTCCCTTTCCCGAATCATAGCCTATATGTTATCATTAAACCAAGGACATTTTTAAATTTTAAATTCTTTAGTAACAATTGGAACATATTCATCGTACAGCCTGGTAACAACATTATTGAAAATAGAAACTTTAGAATTAACATCTGATGAAAAATAAATCCCATTCAATTCTGAACTCTGAAAACTCGCTTGTATGCTTTCATGGTCAAGGCCACTATTAGACCTGTAACTAACTGTATGAATCCTATTTGTTCTATTCACGTCAAACTGATAGGAGCAACAAATAAAATCATGAATAAAGTCAGATGTAGGCCTTATTTGATCATTTCCTAAAATATCAAATTAACATCAAGGTAGACACAAACAACAGAATTGTGTGAATCAGCCAAACGATACGCGATCGGGTGTTGTATACAAACAATGCACTGAAACCATAAGCGATCGTTTGGTATGACAAAAAAATGCACTGGTCAATGACCAACAATTAAATTATGAATGCACTTTTCTGAAAACAAGCATAACTGGGTCAAGCAATGAAATTGATGACGCTAAACGTATGTGTAGGAAATGTATTTACGATAATAATAACTGAGTAATGCTCATTTCGCAATTAATAAATATTGCATTTAAATAATATTTATTGAGGAATGCTTATTTAGCATGTCCATAGTAGGGCACTTAATTGCGATATATTTTAATGTTAATATAGCAAATTTGTAAGCTTAAAGAAAATGTAAATTAGAAGGGATGATAGGTTAAGAATATTTTTGTATAAATAGTGTAGGAAAATAGTAATAAAGCAATCAGTTGATCTAAAAAACAAAAGGTACCAAGTCTCTTATATCGATTCACCACCAGAATCTGAACTATCAAAAGGTAAATCACTAGCCCCTCTTTTCTTTCCAGGTAATAATAGGTTGGCCTTCTAAGGCCACATCCAAATTGCCGCCAGTGGCTATTCAAATATGCTGGCAAAAACATATAGTCTTTCTAAGGCCACCCAAAAGGGCTGCGAGGGCCAATTAAATAAACTGGAATCCTCTTTATAGGTAGGTTCAAATTATCTCCTTTATCGTTGCGATTGATATGTCCAGTTGGACGTATATACAAAATTATTCAACATTGGCGCAGCCGGTAGGATGGTGCTGATAAAGAGGCTATAAATAACGTCAAAAACTGGAATGTCCTCTAACTCTTGTAGCATCATCCGAACCACAACATTTTAAATTAACACATGTTCTGCATTCCGAGTAAAAATTAATTCAAAACGAATTTAAATTTCATTTAAAAGGAAATAACGTATTCTGCATTTCGAGCGGATTTAACTCCTTCCAATTCACTTCGAATTGACTTTAGAACTGTCAAAATCACCTGTTAGAGACAATTTGTATAAACACAGTTCATATTGGAAATGCAGAACACGAATTTTTATTTTCAGAACCCCAAAATTCCACATTCGGAATGAACTATTTACAAACTTTATTTTGTGTGGAATACATCTAAATTCACTTTCGTTCCTCAAATTCACAAAAAGTGAAATACAGAACATGTGCGATTAAATTAATTTTTTACTTATTGCTTCACATAAATAGAGAGCAAAATAAATAAAATTAAAAAAAAACAAAAAAAATATTTTTTATTGTCTTCTTTTTAGCATGAACCATATTCCCAATCAACCAAAAATCACTATCACCTTGGATGAATATAGGGGAAGGCAAAAGGTAGCCTTGGAAGAAGCCATCGACCAGGATCCATCGGCCGGCCCCAAACCCTGTACCCGGAGGAAGGAAAAGGTTCCAAAACAAGATTACTGTACCATCATCAGCCCCAAGCCTCCCAAATACCAGGGGCGGAGCACAGGTGCGGATTCGCGCGAGCTGGGTAATCTCTACCGGCTTTTAAGAATCAGCCACGGAGAAAACCGGAAAAATCTACTACAACAAGTAAAAGAACTGAGGCGGCACCGAAACAAATTGGCGGAGCAAAGAGCAGCAAAAAGGCGCCAACAACTGGAAAAATAAAAAAATATATATATATGTTCTTTATGTAAATATCTAAATGTAAATAAATAAAATAAAAAAAAAAACCTAAAATGTGTTTGATTTAGGGCATAACACGTACAAATTGGTTTGGGTTAGAGTTTCTGATGTTCAACTTGTTTTTCTTTTCATGCAAATCTGTTTTATATGCATAGTTTATGGCGTCAGGGGCCACTGATACTGAGACCGAAATCCAAAAATTGTTCGACGAAATTCAGCAATTGGAAAAGGAAAAACGGGATCAAACCCAGGAGATAAGGAATATCAACACTACTTTATTAAGTGAATTGAAATCACTAGTAGGTGGAGAAGCATATCAACTGAATTTTGATCAACTTAGCATACAGTACGGTCAGTTTACAAGGTTTGAAACTACTGACGCCATATTAACTCTATATATTGATGCGGTAAAGGAGCAACAAGAGAAGCAAGGAAACAAACTTGTGGATCTTGAGAACAAAATCAAGAATCAAAAAAGAGTTTAATCCAAGTGGATGGAAAATCAACAGGAGGCAGAACAAACCAATTTACAAACCAAAGACACAATAGAAAAACTTCAGCAACAGGTAGCTACTCTTGAGGCCAAAAAACACCAAACCGAACAGGAACTTAACATATACAAGGTTAAGGAGAGTAAGCTGGTACTCGAAGCTAACAAGCTGAAAAGGCAAGGATCTGTTTATATCGGCCATATAACGTTTCTACAAGGGGAGGTCAAAAAATTAAGGGAAAGGGTAAATACCCCCTCTAAACATAAACCCCACTCTCGGTTGAAATCTCAGAAGCAAATACACCTAAACAGTTATCTCTACCAAATTTCGAAACCTGATCCACGGAAACAAAATCTCCGAAAATGTCGTTAGGTTTTGAAAAACTGTTAAAGCTTTCGCATGGCATCCCTGAATTTTTAGGAGGGACGGACCCAAAAGTAGCCCAAAAGCTACAGACCTTACTCACATGCGTCCGTCCAATAATTGAATTCATTCAAAAAGAGGACGAAGCGCTCTTTATAAAAATACTCTACACTAAATTACGTGAAGACGCGCTAGAAACAACAAAACCAACCACATTCAAAAGCTTCGAAGAATTACTCAACCGGGCATATCTTCCAATAGAGGATTATAACGATTTAGTTAATAACGTCATAACCAGCCGTCAGAGCCAATTCGAAACATTGAACACTTTTGTAAGCCGCATTCGACACTCTCTAACCCAACGTCGAGAGGCAGCGGACATTAAGTATAGGAATAAGTCCGAGGTGGTTAAAAACCAGCTTGACGATTTCGCCAAGTCATCTCTGGCCTCCGGGGTTTCAAATAAACAATTATGTCAGTACCTATTTACGTTAGGTACACAGAGTTTTGAAGAATTGGTGGGGATTGCATTTAGCATGGAAAAACATGTAAAAAGAGTTGAAACAACCCCACCACTTCTTCAGACTTCCTGTAATTTTAACCATTCAGGAAATCCTGCATATAACGGGTCACCAAACAACTTTTCCCTTCCCTCAAATCCTTCTTCAAAAATAACTTGCAGTTTTTGCAACACATATAGTGAGTGGCTCAAAAGGTTAAACACACCGATCTGCCAATTTTGCAAAAATTATGGTCATGAGGCTGTAAACTGCAATAAGCGCTCCACTAACAATAGCCAAAATTCCTAAAGAGGGAACCCACAAAATTTCAACAGAGGAAATTCCCAAAATTTCCACAAAAATAGTTACCCATCGAGCGATAGGAGCAACCCCCAAGGTAATAACTATTACCAAAACATAAATAGAAGTGACCCATCCTACGGTAGAGGCAACCCCCAAAACAATTATGGTAGGGAAAGAACCAATGCATATCAACCCCAAAAGAATCAAGAACCAAGCGGATCTAACCCATTTAGAAACGAGGATTCAAACTCGCAGATTAAACCTAAAACAGATTACGAGAATAGGGTATTCCATTTGCAATCGATATGTGATTGGTGCGGTAGAAATAAATACACCATTAATGAATTTAAGAACCGGTGGAAGAGTTCACAATAGGGAAACTCCCAGTAGTCGAACGAAAGCTCCCAGGTTCGACTCTAAATAATATTAAGGAAACGCTAGGGTAAACTCAAAATAAGCACCAAGTGCAAACTGAAACTCATCCTGTCAGGACTCCGACTAACTAAAATCAAATAAACATATAAAATTGCCTTCAATAGACATAGGATTAAATATAGGGAAACATAACACAACTCGTTTATTAGTAGGCACCGCTTCAGAGGTTAGTCTAATAAAAAAAATGCATTAGGGAATAAAATTTATGTAAGCGACTAAAAGAAATTAACCATTAATACACCATGTGGCTACGGTTATACATTAGGAGAATGCATAGGGTCCTGCTTGTGAGTTTCAAGTCATAGAAAATGACCTAGCCATCCCTGGCGATGGAATTTTTGGGTTTAATTTCATGGGTAAATACTGTAATGTAGATGGGCCCAACAAATTATTAACTTTTTCACAAATACTTGAAAATAATACATATAATAATTTTCTATTCAAGTAGAAAAGGTATACAATATTCCTTTAAGCGAATCCGAGGTAACCGAAGAAAAAGTGTTGTCCATTTCGCACAATGGAAGTTGTTTCACGAGGACTCACTCGCAAGTGAATATCTCAGACACAATACAAAAAAACAACCCAAAATAGCCGCAATGATCACAAATTGTTAGAAACTACACTAAGTTTTGAAGAAAAGGCACTGAAAGATAAATGTTTTTTGCGGCGCGACAATGCGACCGGTCTAGGCAAATCATCTGAAAGTGCAGTATCGAAAAATTTAGAGTTTTTAGGTTCTTTGAACACAACCGAGACTTTGCCATCACCAATTTATCAAGATCCACCTTAAAAAGTGGATCAGAGAGGAATTGGGCAACAAAACATTGTGACTGAAGAAAATGTTGAGCTGAACAAATTACCATTAAATCATGGAAATTATAAGCACAAGAAACAAAATCTCAGACGAAGAAACAAGCCTAAAGCCCGTAGTAAAGCTGTATGTCCCTCAGGAAATGATTATGACTTCTCCCAACTAGAAAATAATAATAGTAATAACTTCCCCCAATCAGAAAATAATAATAGCAATAACTTATTCCAATTAGAACAAGAGATGAAAGAACTTATGAATATAAATATAACTTTGAATGAAAATAATGACCATAACTATCAAAAAAAATATACTGCAGTCGCAGAAAACACGTTAGAGAAAACAAATAATCAAACAGTACTGTACCATGCAGACGAAACACATGATTCTCACCAGCAAACACATACATACATAAAATATTAACAAATTCCAAAAGAAAAATTAATACAATTAGAAAAATCACAAATATTACATAAAATTACATACACAATACAAGATATATAAAGGGCAATAATTACATTACTTTATACATTAGTACACACACTCATATTAATTAATACAGATTAAAAAGATTTTAAAATTAATACTTATAAAAAAGATTTTACGTTAGAATTATTAAAAAGCAGTAGTAATAAGATTATAAAAACAATTAGTAAAACATTAAATCAAGCAATACAAATAACACCAAGGTCAAAAACAATAGTAGAACTTACTATTAAACTCGAAGAACCGATGATATGTTTATCTAAACAATTAGAAGACGGTTTATTTGTAGGCAATTGTATATTACCAAGTGATCAAGATAGGATTATAGTACCCATAATAAATACACACCAACATCCCATTAGTTTAAAACAAATTAGTTTAGAGATTGTAAAGTTAAGTGAATATGAAATAATAGATCTTGAGGACAAGAAATCTAATAATAAATAAGTATCATGTTATTGCACTAGGAGGGGCCTTGAGCGTAAAAATGAAAGAACCCAAATGTTAGAAACACTACTTAACAAAGATAATACTCTTAATGAAGAGCAACGGCATGCCATAACTGAGCTTTGTATACAATACAATGACTTTTTTTTTCTCTCTCATACTAACACCATGTGTCATGAAATTCCCATCAAACAAGACCAGGCACCCATTAACAGTAAGATGTACAGATTGCCTGAAAAACAAAGAGGCATAATCAACGAACAACTTGCCGAAATGCTCCCCTTGAATTCGCCACTTTTAGTTGTACCAAAAAAGGTAGGGCCTGATGGCGAAGTACGATGGAGAGTTGTCGTTGACTTTCACAAGGTATACGAATGTACAGTAGGAGACGCGTTCCCACTACCCCGCATTGAAGATATTCTCGACCAATTAGGTCACGCTAGATATTTTACTACCCTAGATTTAGCTAGTGGATATCACCAAGTTTTGGTAGACCCAAAAGATGGGGAAAAAACAGCTTTCAGTACAGCTTATGTGCATTATGAATTTAAACGTATGCCTTTTGGACTCAAAGTAACCTGAGCTACTTGCCAACGTTTAATGAAAAACATCTTACCCGGCTTACAAGGCCTGGAATGTTTTGTGTACTTGGACGATATCGTTATCTACTGCAAAAATATAAACGAACACAATAGAAAATTACTAATATTTTATAGATTGCGATTGTGGACATAATTTAAAACTTAATGTAGAAAAATGTCAATTCCTCCGACGAAGAGGAAGGAGCAGAAGGAGCGCATCCCAATCCCAGAAAAACTAGCTGGGTACAAGTTTTCCTGTGCCTCGTACAGTAAACCAAACACAATCTTTTCTAGGTCTCGCTAATAACTATAGAAAGTTTATTCCAGATTTTTCGAAAATACCTCGACCATTAACTAGTCTAACCCGAAAAGATGTAAAATTCAAGTGGACAGAAAAATGTCAACAAGCATTCTAAAAACTTAAGGACCTCCTAATATCCCCTCCGTAATTGATTTATCCTGACTTCAACGAAACATTTATACTGAGGACTGACGCTAGTGACGAAGCAATAGGAGCTATACTTTCACAAGGAATAGTAGGGAAAGACAAACCAATTGCATACGCAAGTCGCACACTTTACAAAGCTGAGCGCAATTATTCCATTATTGTAAAAGAAATTCTAGCCATTGTTTGGGATACAAAAAACTTTAGATTTTACCTATTGGTACATCCATTTACTGTATATACAGATCATGAACCTTTAACGGGAAATTTTAGAACTAGAGACCCAACTTCCAGACTTATTAGATTTCATCACAAACTTTCCGAGTACGATTGTACACTTAAATATAAGCCAGGGAAAAGGAACAATAACGCATACGCATTAAGTAGAATACCGAATGACAACGAACAAAAGGAACAAAAACAATCACAATAAACAACAGATTCCAAGAACACCACATGTTGGCTGTCACCAGAGCTCAACGCGCTAGACAAAATGACAAGTAAGGGCTAGAGGAAAACAAAAATAACAATCACTCACACACATTTACCGAAGATCATACAGTTGAAAATAGCAAATATACACCTATTACCCAATGTAAAAGCCCAAAAGACGTTCAGGAACAAATCCTATACTCAGATGACATACTAACTATACTCAGGGACTATCACGATTCTCCATTTGGTGGTCATCAAGGTGTAATAAACACATATAAAAGAATAAGACAAAAATGGCCTAAAATGTTTAGGGACATTTCGAAATACATTAAACGATGTCCGAAATGTCAAAAAATGAAAGCTTTAGTAGAATATTTAAGAACTATTTGTGATGATAACCCAAGATCTTGGGATCAATATTTAAGAACAGCTGCATTCGTTTACAATAACAACATCCACGAAGGAACGGAACTCGCTCCAATCGATTGGCTTTTTGGTTTTACATCCGACATACCGTCAAATCTGAAACGTGAACCAGAACCGGTATACGATCACGAAAATTATTACTTCGCTCTAAGAAATAAACTCCAAAAAACATACGCTATTGCCAGAAAAAATCTGATAAATAGCTAATGAGATTCCAAAAATTATTACGATCTGAGTGTCAGAACCAAAACGTTCCATATTGGAGATAAGGTACTGATTGAAAACGAGAATAGACAACACAAGTTGACCAAAATATGGTCAGGTCCATACACAATAGTAAAAATCGACAATCCAACAAATAGCGTGATTCTTATTAGGAAGAAACACGTTACAATACATAACAATCGTCTGAAGCATTACTTTCATTCTGAAGACGAAGATTATAATAAATACGCTGTAATAGAGATTTTTATAGTGTTGAGAATTTTAAAGCAATAATTAAAATACTAAGTACATAAAATAAAATCCTAATATTTTTTTTCCGTTTTCTTCTCTTTTCTTTAGAAAAGAGAGATATAAAAAAAATATAAATAAATAAAGAGGGAGATAAAGAGCCCCAATTTAAAAACATAAAAGAGGGAAATAAACAGCCCCAACTTTAAAATTAATAAATATAAGAGGACATTAAGACCCAAATTTAAATTTAACATAATAAAAGAGGACATTAAGCCCAAATGTAAATTTAACAAAAAATAAAAGAGGGAGATAAAGAGCCCCAAATTTACATTTAATAATAATGAAAAGAGGGAGATAAAGTGCCCCAAATTTATATTTAATAATAATGAAAAGAGGGAGATAAAGTGCCCAAATTTAAATTTAACAATAATGAAAAGATTGAGATAAAGAGTCCCATATTAAATCAAAAAAAAAATTTTTTTAAGGAGAGAGATGAAGAGCCCAAAATACAAAAATTACTAAAAGAGGGTACAAAGCCCCAAAATACAAAATTAAACCGATACACTATACATATGTACACAGAAACACTAATTAAACTAACGCACGATACATACAACGATAATTAACACGAAACACACAGGCATACAAAACACATGTCATTTCCTAAATCAGACACTACAGACAGCTTCACAAAACACACCACGGATCCATCATCACACAACCAAGTCAAATTCTGAAGCAGACCCAGCAACTTAATATTTCGAAGCCACCTCCAGCTTTAAATGCAAATATGACCGGAAAACAGAAAGAACAAATTGCAGTTTAGCGACTACAACAGTGTTTAGAATTTAGTATAAAGAATTTAGTGAACTTAGACATAATAAATGTTATGATTCTTATTGACATTTCACGCATACGATAGCCAAATCATCTTCATAGATACATTGCAAGGCCAAACACAATTTTTGTCTCTTCCAAACAAAAATGTGCACTTTTCCGAAGGGGGAGGTGTTGTGTGAGACTCATAACATATAATAGTTAAAAGTGTTAAGCTCTCACATAACCAGTACCATCCTAAACAATCATTAAAATAATAATATGACCAAGACCTTCCCTAACAAACATTAAAAAATATCAAATTAACATCAAGGTAAGACACCAACAAAAGAATTGTGTGAATCAGCCAAACGATACGCGATCGGGTGTTGTATACAATGCACTGAAACCATAAGCGATCGTTTGGTATGACAAAAAAATGCACTGGTCAATGACCAACAATTAAATTATGAATGCACTTTTCTGAAAACAAGCATAACTGGGTCAAGCAATGAAATTTATGACGCTAAACGTATGTGTAGGAAATGTATGTACGATAATAAAAATTGAGTAATGCTCATTAAGAAATTAATAAATATTTCATTTAAATAATATTTATTTAGCATGTCCATAGTAGGGCAATTAATTGCTATATATTTTAATGTTAATATACCAAATTTGTAATCTTAAGGAAAATGTAAATTGGTAGGGATGATAGGTTAAGAATATTTTTGTATAAATAGTGTAGGAAAATAGTAATAAAGCAATCATTTGATCTAAAAACAAAAGGTACCAAGTCTCTTATTTCGATTCACCACCAGAACCTGAACTATCGGAAGGTACATCACTAACCCCTCTTTTCTTGCCAGGTAATAATAAGTTGGCCTTCTAAGGTCACATCCAAATAGCCGCCAGTGGCTATGGAAATATAGTGGCAAAAACATACAGGCCTTCTAAGGCCACCCAAAAGGGCCGCCAGGGCCAATTAAATAAACTGGAATCCCTTACATAGGTAGGCACTTCTCTAGTATGGCAAGAAGTATTATTCAACACTTGCCTTGTTTACATGGACGATGACGAAAAACTTTTGATGAACATTGTGAGAACCTTAAATCCGTATTCAAAACACTTCGAAAAGCTCACCTTAAATTGATTCCAGATAAATGTGCGCTTTTCAAGACCGAAGTTCAATACCTGGCGCATATTGTCTCGTCCGATGGAGTAACAACTGATCCAGAAAAAGTTGACACCGTCAAGAACTGGCCAACACCTCAAGATTTCTTGGTCTAGCCACGTATTATCGCCGTTTTGTGAAGGATTTTGCTGGAATCGCAGAGTTTACATCAGCTTACTGAAAAGAGGAAACCATTCAAATGGTCAAGTGAGTGCAAGAAAAGTTTTCAGGAACTGAAATTGCGCTTATGTAACGCCCCTGTGCTGACCTATCCGGCTCCAGATAAACCTTTTATCATCGACGCTGATGCGAGCAGCGTTGGAATAGAAGCTGTATTGTCCCAAGTTCATGACGGAGAAGAAAAAGTTGTCGCCTACTACAGCAAGGTACTCTCGAAGCCTGAAAGGAATTATTACGTGACTAGGAGGGAACTTGTTGCTCTTATATTGGCCACGAAGCCCTTCCATAAATACATATATGGACAGAAGTTCCCTCTGCGAACAGACCATGGCGCACTTAATTGGCTTTTAACCTTCAAAAACCCAGAAGATCAAGTAGCAAAGTGGATCGAAAGACTACAGACATACGACTACCAGATTCAACACCGGCGAGGAAAGCTGAATTCAAACGCGAATGTGCACGCGCGAAGAAGATACGGAGATAATTGCCATTTAGGGGCTAAGAGTTGATCCCATTTACGGTTGGAACAACGAAGAATTGATAACGGCCCAACAACAAGACTCGGATATCGAACCCATTCTTGCATGGAAAGAACATGAACAAAACTAGAATGGAGTGAAATCTCTGATAGGAGCCCAGTTCTCAAAGCCTATTGGGCACAATGGGCCTCACTTCATGTGCAAGAAGGTATACTACGGCGTAAGTGGGAATCCGCACATGCCAAATATTTTGTGATGCAGCTAATCGGATTTCGGTCAAAAGTCAATGATGTTTTACGAAAAATTCATGACGGAGCTTCTGGGCGACATTTGGGTATAAATAAGACCTTAGAAAAGGTGCACCAGCGGTTCTACTGGTTACAAGCAAAAATAAATGTCGAAATGTGGTGCAGTAAATGTGATACGTGTGCTGCGAGCAAAGGACCAGGCCGGAAAATTTCAAAGTAAAATGCAGCAGTACAATATGGGAGCACCTTTTGAAAGGATTGCACTAGACAACGCGGGCCCTTTCCCTGAAACTGTCAGCGGAAACAAATACATTCTCGTGGTCATGGATTACTTCAGCAAATGGCCAGAGGAATTTGCCATCTCAAACCAAGAGGCCACAACAATAGCCGACCAGCTTGTGTTCAATTGGGTGAGCAGATTCGGTGTACCTCTGGAACTTCAATTGGACCAAGGGAGGAATTTCGAATCTAACATCTTTCAGGAGGTATGCTCCCTTCTTGGCATTTAAAAGTCCTCGTCAACAGCGCTTCACACACAGTCGGATGGGATGGTCGAACGATTCAATAGGACCCTCAAAGAACACCTTTCCAAGGTTGTGGACGACTACCAACGAGACTGGGATCGACACATTCCATTATTCTTGATGGCCTATGGAAGAGCAGTACACAGTTGAACAGGACATACACCATCGGAAATTCTGTTTGAAACAACAATTAATCTGCCGAGTGAAGTTAAGTAATGGATTCCCGAAAAATTAGCCTCATATAATGGAGGATTATGTGGATATCCTCAGGGAACGGCTTATTGACATTCAGGAAAGAACAAGGGCCAAGATAAATGTAGCTAGAGATCGAATGAAAACAGGATACGGCATAAGAGTAACAACAGCAGCATTGGGGCAGGAGATCTTGTGTGGCTTTATTACCCACACCACCAAAAGGGATTGTCTCCGAAACTTCAACCAAATTGAAAGGCCTTTATACTGTTGATACAATAGTCAATGATATCGTTTCAGAAAGGGCTAGAGGTAAGAAAAAGATAGCGCACTGTGACCGGTTGCATCGATATAACGGTGATGGGAATACTGCATTTGTTCGGGACGAACAATCGTAAGAGGGGAGCAAAGTTACGAATTGTACTATCTAATTACTATTGAATTCAGAACGGACTATTTTATACAAAACATAACACCTGAAGTATGCTACAATTGCAACCTATAACAACTTGAAGTATGGAACAAATTCTAACCAAAACAACAACAGAAGTATGCTACAAGCTACATACCTATTCCCCTTGGTGGAGGCTCTTTAATAGTAGAAGACGCAAACCCAATAAGCCATTGGAAAGGAACTAGCTAGAACCGTTTGACGAGAACTTTCATGGTAAATCTAAAAAGCTTAAAGAAGAATAAATACCGGTCCACTAACTGCGAAACGGGACAGTTTATTTATGAAAGCGCAAATGTAAATTTGGTTGTAAAAAACAATATTTGAGTTTATAATAAATGTTATACTTTTATAAGTGGAATAATAAAGCGTTAAGTGTGTTAGAAGGAAAAGTTGTGTCTAATTAATTGTGAAGTAAATAATTTGAAGTCGTTAAAAGGAAATTGGTTTTATTTGCGAATCCGAGTGAAAATATTACAGTATTATAAAACATTGCATTCGCGTTTAAAATGTACCTTTTAACAAAAAAAAAAACCTTACGCGTCTAACATAATATGAAGGAATTAAAAAAGTGGGTGTCGTCTCAGTGGCTTAACGTTTTTCTGTACCAAATATTTTTTTATAAGAAGTCCTACCTGTGTTGAGTATCAGAATATATCCTTTGAATTTATGCCAACCTGCCAAAAATTTACCAAACCCTTTCTTTATGTTACCCCTTTTTTTGGATTTCCCCTCGATCCGCCAATGGTAAGTTGTGAATTTGGAAAAAAAATCGAGCTCGAGATTTGAATCAAACAGAGAACACCAAAAAAGTGGGTCCCGCTATTCCGTCTGTCTGTCTCTACAACACTCTACATCCTACACGGTTGTACGATTTTTTTAAAACTTGGTATTTAAGCCTTTTAGGTGATTGTCTAAAATAGATATTTGAATCGTTTTTTAGGTCCAAAGCTAACAGTACCACCTATACAATTTTTTGTACCATCTCAATTATCTCTAAAACGACTATAACGATAATATTTTTTTTTTGGAAAATTCAATATTTCGAAATGGATGATTTTTTTTTAAGTTTGTGTTCAAGTTTATATTATTAAATATTTAAAATTGTCAAACCAAAAAAATAAGTAAAGAACGATATAGTCGTGCATTTTATTTTAATTGATAGGTAAGTTTGATATCATTAAAATTTACAAAAATTAAAGAAAAACAACATCAAAAATTAGTTATAATTTTAATTTGATCCAAGCAAGAAGCAGTTCTTATATTATTAGATAATATCATGAATATTGCATCTTTTGTTAACTACGTTCAAAAGGTTTATATAACATTCCAACTAAATTTGGAAATATTGCGAAGAAAATATTGCAGATGAGTACTCAATTCCAGGCGCTGAGAATTGAAGTAATTTTTTATCAATACTTCACACCGTCAATAAAAGGCTATGAATGTTCCCTCTCACTAAAATCCAAACAGTTAGACTACACCATTACTAGACCTAATCATACACGGCGATAGATGAATTGGGCTCTTTTATTGGCGATAAAAGCATATTATATTAACTACACCATATAAAGTAAATAATAACCAAAAAGTACAACCTGAAATCGTTGAACATTTGTCCTGTCCATATCACGAAAAAGCCGACACAAAATTATATACAGGGTGTCCCACAGTCACCGCCGCAGACGAAAACCCCGGGTTCCTGAGGTCATTCTAAGTCGAAAAACTTATGAGGTAATTTTCTCGTTTTCGCTCCGTTTTATGAAGAAAATTTTGTTCGAAAAGTTGCCGTCCACCACCTGTTGCTCAAGCACCAATTCGACGTATCTACGACGTTGTGAATGGTCAGCTAGCTTCAGTTGTTGTGTGAGCTGGACTTTATATGGACGTAGGTGTAGATCCAAATGCAAAATACTCCATAATGTGCCTTAAGACAGTAATAATTCCTAAGAACGACGAGGAATCGACACATTCGGGTCTTCGGCAACACTTTCACTTACAGCACTAATATTTTCAGTGGTACGAGCGGAACGATGATGCACATGCCTTACAATATCTGTAACCAATCCAGTCTCTTCAAATTTCTTCACAATTTTGCCAATTGCTTGCGTAGTTGGACGATTATATAAACCATAATCTCCTCTTAAAGCACGATATGTGGCTGTGGCAGAATCACCATTTTTGTAGTAGGTTTTAACAATTTTTATGCGTTGTGCGATAGTTAAGCGATTCATTTTCGTAAATGTCAGACTTTCAACTGAAAAAAAAAATGGTTTTACAACTTAGTTTGACAGATGTCGAATTCCAGCCCTATACTTTTGAAACCGCAAAATGGATAACCCTTTATATTAATAATATCTTCAAAATGGCGTTTCAAATTTTTTTTTCGAAAAATGTTTTCAAAATTTTCCGCAAATTTCAATTTGTATTGTTTTTTAAGTTGTTTTCTCACTTTGATATCATTTTATTCAAAAAAAAAAACACGTTAATTAATAATAATTTTTGTTTACTTATTATGAAAGCCCAGTTTATTTCCTTAAAACTACAGAAGTTTTGCTGCAAAAAAATTATCAATATTCATAATTAACAACAAAAAAACTTGGTGAAATTCAAAAAAATTTTAATATTATCTAGTTTTATTAATTTGTATTGATTTCTTATTTAAAAATTCTGTTGTAATCACAACGTTCCTCCTACAAATTCCCTGTTCTGCTTATTCACTCACAACTCAAGTCCACATACCGGACGGCACATTAACAAAAAACCAACATCAAAATGATACCATATTGAAAACAAAACTCATGCCATTGACACTTAAACCAATGTTTTGGACACATAATATACATATAACCACACACTCCATTCATTGAATCCACTATCATTCAAGAAATAAAATACGATCGCACTAAGCGTAAATGCACTGCCTTCGAAGTTGTTATGATGATGCGACTGTATAGAGTATCAATGGTAATGCTGTGTCAATGGTAATGCTGGAAGGGGAAAGTGTGTGATGGGCAGAATCAGTGGCAATGATTAGTATAAATAGGGATCGATGAGGAAGGAATAAAAGAAGTTAGACTTTAACGGTTCTACGAAAAGGTTGCAGCGACGCCAAAGACGGCGGACCTCTAGATTACCAAATAATAATTAAATAAAAATATAACCAATAAATTTAAAGTGCATTTCATTTCTAACTTCCCTTCGACGCTCTTCCCTTGAATTTAAGGAAGCACGACGTGGTCGCAACATTGGTGGCAGCGGTGGGATATTCCCTACCAAACACAAGAACTTTTTGACTCTTGAGGCGTACTGGGGCTAAAAACCAGGAAACAATTTTTTTTTTGAGTGAAAAAGTCCTTAAGATTAAGTAAAATTTAGGCAGTGAAATAAAAACAAAAAAGACCTATAAAAGTAAGACCTGGCGAATTCCCAAGCGGACGCCGGAGGCAAAAATTAGGCAGTAAAAAGACCAGGCCGTAATAATCAACTTTAGAGCGTGAAGGTTGCCTGGCAAAGAATAGCAGAAACAACAGCAACAATAACAGCAGCGGCAGCAACAACAACAACAATAGCAGCAGTAGCAGAAACAACAGCAAAAACAACAGTGAACAAAAAAATTTTTTTTAAAAGGTATTATTATTATTATATTATTTACATACATTTACACACATATTTCGCTAGTGTCCCTTGTCTCTTTTAGTACCTCTTAAAAAACTAATACCTTCGTTTTTGCCTATATTGTTTAAGCTGTTCGGTAAACGATTAAACGGTTACAAATCACTAGAGAGGCAAATAAGCGAGCCAAAGCTATTGCCGATCTATTTGATGTTCTACCTTTTTTCCCTCAAACCCAATTTATGCCAAATCCACCAACGATGGACATTAAGGTAGGGATAACTGATGTTTTTAGCATCATCCCTGTTTTCGATGGGAAACCATCAGAATTAGGCAAATTTCTTTCCTGCGGGGATATATTGTTCAAGGCAGTGAAAGAAACCGAAAAGCAAACTTTCCTGTCTATAGTTAAAACTAGATTACAGGGTCCTGCTTTTGAGTTGACCCAATACATTACCCTTCCAACATGGGAGGACTTAAAACAAAAACTCGAATCTGAGTATAAAGAGGAAAGATCTCGTTCCTCTACTCACAACGAACTGCTAACCAAGGAATTCGGTGATCGGGTATGTACTACATTGAGTAACCTTAACTCTGCAACATACGCAATTACCGAAGACGAGGCAGTAAGAACATTTTTGGTCGACGAAAATAACAAGTTGGCCATACATTCGAGGATGGTTTAAAGAATGATCAACTCAATAAAGGCTCATGGTGGCACGAGCCTGAAACTAGCAATATCCTATGCTGAGAGTCACGCCGCAAGAATTTATAGCCATAGCAATTCTCAAACGCAGTCAAATAAATTTCGAAGCAGACACCCAAATCCAACAAGAATATCCTGCCTAACTTGTGGTAAGCCAGGCAACACGCGGGAAACGTGGTACCGAAATATACAGTTCCCTCAGTATCAAAACTTCAGCACCGGCCACCCTTTAAAAGAGAAGTGCAGTACACCAATTGTAATTACTGTAAGAAACGTAACGATACAGAAGATAACTGTAGGTTGCGTCAGTCCAGAGATGGACCACAGATTAATTATCCTCCCCAAGTTTCAAATCCATTTAGAGGTGACGCTACGACCGCAAGTTACAGCGGAAATTCGAGGCCCACACACGTGAGAAGACAAAATGATAATCACGGTGTAAGATACTCCAATATCAGTCAACCACAAGTTTCGGAAAACCATTCCATTCGGAAGAAGACAAACGGCAACCCCTCTCGAATAAACACCACAGCCGATATACACCAAATAAGGAACTAAGTCTGACGTTTCATGTATTGTTTTGTCCTAAATTTAAGGAACCAACGATACGCATCAGACTGAGCCCATCGAATACACGATATACGACACTGCTAATTGATACGGGAGCCGACATAAGCCTACTAAAAAAATCGAATATGAAATGTTTGGGAGACGGTAATAAACACTATACAATCTCAACTATAGCAGGGAATTCGGTAAAAACCCTAGGGTTAACATATTGTTCTTCAGAGTTCAAAAGCGAAGATCATTATATGTTATTAGGTCACCCTTTTCACCTACTTACCGATCAAATAAATCTTCCTTATGACGGTATACTAGGAAATTACTTCCTTTCTAAATTTAAATGCATATTAGATTATCAAGAAAATTCAATAAAAATTCCAATGTCAAGTAATAATGAAGTAGAGGAGAGGGAGCCATTATCTACGGATAATGGGGGTGAGTATCAAAGAAATACATGCAGCTCTATGAACGGGGCATATGGCCATAGCCGTAACGAATTGTCATGTTAATCACTCCCACAGACCCAGAATCTCCTCAAAATTTCGAAAATAAAATCAGGTCTAATAAAAATATAAAAAATAATAAAGGTACAGCAGAAAGTAAGACTGATCATATAGAAGAATCAGCAGAAAGTAAGACTATCCACCCAAAAGGTGTAAAACCAAACCGATATGAAGGTGTAGCAGAAAGTAAGACTGATCGTATAAAAGAGTCAGCAGAAAGCAAGACAACACAAACAAAAGGTTTAGGAAATCATAAGCCGGACCAAGAAAATATTAATAAACAAATTGACAAGAGCTTAAAAAATAATTCTACAAATAAAACAACTCCGTATAAGACTTCACTTACGCCTGAAAATACTTATGAACTAACTAATTTTATTTTAAAACCCCGCAGCCAGCAGATAGTAGAATTTCCTTTTGAAAACAAACAAGATTCCAAACCTGGAGATATACTCATTAGAAAGAAAGAACTTATGCCAGGATTATATATAGGCGAAACTCTAGTAACACCCAAAGACTCCTATATAAAGATTTTAATGATGAACACGTTGGAAACTGAGCAAATGGTAAATATAAAAGATATTGATCTCGAGTGGGATAACTTAGATAATTTCAACTTGGCGTTTAACCAATTAAATAGTAAAGTTAAAGGCAGATTGAATAAGTTAAGGTCGGATATTGATCTCAATCACTGCAATGCAGAAGAGCAAGAATCACTTCTCAAAATCTGTAGGGAATACAATGATTTATTTTTTCTCGAGGGCGATAACATCTCATTCACAGAAACATTTAAACATAAAATTATCACCGACCAAAACAAACCCCCTTCATTCATCAGACCGTACAGGCTCCCTGACACACAAAAAACCGAGATCCCCAAGCAGGTAAACGACATGCTGCAAAACAAAATTATTCAGCCCAGTGCTAGCCCCTGGAATTCCCATTTGCTCCTGGTACCAAAGAAAGCTGATAACGATGGCAATAAGCGATGGAGAGTTGTGGTCGATTTTCGTAAGCTAAATGAGTTAACAATTGCCGATGCATATCCCTTACCAAACATAACAGATATCTTAGATCAGTTTAGTAGAGCAACATACGTTAGTACCCTCGATCTTGCAAACGGATTTCATCAGATCCTTATGGATGATGACGACCGCTGCAAAACCGCTTTCAGCACCCCATACGGGCACTACGAATATAATCGCATGCCATTTGGTTTAAAAAATGCACCAGCAACTTTCCAGCGTCTAATGAACACTGTACTGATTGGCTTACAGGGATATGACAGTTTCGTATATGTATATGACATACTCCTTTACGGATACAATTTAACCGACCATAACTCCAAGCTCATGAGAATATTTGACCGTTTACGCCAACACAACTTAAAACTTCAACCAGACAAGTGTAATTTCCTGAAAAGAGAATTGATGTACCTCTGACATATTATCTCTGAAAGTGGACTTAAACCAGATCCCGAAAAAATTAAAGCAGCTAAAAAAAATACCCCACACCCAAAAACGTAAAAGGAATTAAAGCATTCTTAGGATTCACAGGTTATAACTGGCGGTTTATAAAAAATTTTTCAACCATAGCAAAACCATTAACAAAAGTATTAAAAAAAGAACGTAGCTTTTAAATAGGATGAATTTTGTGATGAAGAATTTCAAACACTTAAAATAAAACTCATAGAACCTCCTGTTTTAGCATACCATGATTTTAAAAAAAGATTTCATAGTTACAATAGACGATAGTGATATTGGACTAGGCGCTGTCTTGTCAGAGGGAGAAATTGGAAAAGATAAACCGATCTCTTACGTCAGCCGCACTCTGAATGACGCTGAAACTCGATACAGCACTACGGAGAAGGAATTACTAGCAATTGCTTACGCTGTTAAACAATTTCGCCCTTACAACTAAAAAAAATATTTATAATAAACCATTACAATGGCTTATGAACCTCAAAGACCCAACATCAAGACTCGCTCGGTGGAGAATATTGCTGGATGAATATGAATATCAAGTAATTTATAAACCGGGAAAAATAAACTCAAATGCTGACGCCCTCAATCGAATACCAATTGAGCCAAACGAAAAAGTAATTGTACATACCACAAAAACAGATGAAATCCAATCACAACAACAAACGCAAGACGATTTACAAAGAGTTTCTAGTTTTATTTTAACTGAGAAAATTGGTTATATACACCACGATAAGGAACTTTCAATTAAGAACATAATCTTGCCCTTAATAGATTCTGCGGACGACAAAATACTCCAAGAATTAATACCAAATTTTATTAAACCAGACATAGGTAAGAGTCTCAAAACGAACTTCCTATACCCATCAGAGGTACTAACGATGAACGAATCACAGAAAAATTCCTAACGACTATAAACGAAGAGACACAAAATCAGATCTTACAGCAATTGGTTTATCACTACCAAATTTTGCTATCAACGCCAAGAACACATTCAAAATTTTACTAGAAAAAATACTTGAAAAAAAAAATCTGCAGATTTATCTATATAATAACGAAAGGATCATTCTTAACGACCCCGAGCTTATAGAAAAAGTCATCTTTGATTATCATGACTCACCCTTTGGCGGTCATCAAGGCGTGTCACGAACACTTAGACGAATAAGGCAAAAATATTGCTGGTCTAATATGAGGAAAGACATAATCCAACACATACAAAAATGCGCATTTTGCCAATTAAACAAAAGTAAAAAGAATCCTCCAGTACTCCAGAAATTGCGACAACTAGTTCGCACGTGGCCTTTGGAAAGAGTAGCCTTAGATATAGTGGTCCACTGCCAGTTAGCTATAATAATCAAAAATATCTACTAATATTTCAGGATGATCTCACTAAATTTTCAGAGGCTTTTCCTATCCCGAATGCAGAAGCTTCAACAGTAGCACGAGTTTTTTCAGAAAATATAATATGCCGACACGGTTCCCCTACTACGCTACTGACTGACCAAGGTACTAATTTCCTAAGTACCATGTTCAAAGAATTATGCGCTTTATTAAAAATTAAAAAACTTAACACATCACCCTATCACCCTCAAACCAATGGAGCACTTGAACGTAGTCATAAAACCCTCGCTGAGTATCTTCGACACTACGTCAATCGAGATCAATTAACATGGGATATGTGGACTCCATATGCAATGTTCATTTATAACACTACTCCACATAGCAGTACAGGTTATACGCCTTATGAACTTCTATATGGGTTTCCTGCTAATATTCCTAGCACATTCTCTCAAAACCTGAAGACTATATATAATTATGAAAACTACGCTAACGAGCTCAAATCTAGAATGCGACACGGTTATCAAGTAGCAAATGAAGCTCTAGGTAAAAAGAAAATAATCTCAAAAGCCCAGTATGACAAAACAGCCAGACCCAAAAATAATAATGTAGGCGAAGAGGTTCTTTTAAAAAACCAAACTAGGGAAAATAAATTTTCATCCCTTTGGGAGGGTCCATACGAGGTTCTTGAGATATTATCTGATGAAAATACCGTTCTCAAAATACACAAAAAAACTAAAGTAGTTCATAACAATAACATTATGAAATTTATAGATTAAACTATAAAAAAAACCCAAATTTGAATTCCTCTTTTCTCTCGTTTTCCTTAACCTCAGAATGGAATCTATAGACGACACACCAGATTCATACTGGTTATTGTATAACATAGTGTCCAACACAGAAATTCCTCTACGAAAAGGGTTTACTAAGATTGGCAACGGCTATCCGAACAGAATAACCATTCCCACTGAAATAGTTTCCATTATTCATGCGGTAATCGAAATAGATACAAACGATGACAGGCACAAAATCAAAGACTGTGAATATTCTAACGGCACTTATCTCAATGGGACCCGAATAAGTCATTAACAAGCTTCAAACGTGAAATTCGGAGACATGGTTTCTTTTGGAATTAGGAAAGAAGAAACACGCAAAAAAAACACAAAACTGAGAGCAACTTCCGACATACATCAATTATCTAACTATTTTACAGACAATGGGACCACTAGTATTAACACTATGGCTCAAATTACTTTCAATGACCTACGGAATTATTCAAATCACTCCGATACGGGACAACCCAGGCATATACTTTGAGCAATGGGGGAAAGCAGAATTATATTCCAACGAATGGAAACTAATAGTTTACTACGACATGAAGACATTTACCACACCCTTAACAGTGCCCAACTCTACGTCTCTGAATTAGAACAACTATGTGAGCAACTACAGGGGAAAGCAAGTTGCGATATTTTGTGCAAGCGAACTAAACCATATTTTATTGGGGGTAAAACAAAAACAAAATCTTATCAAGGGGGACGGGAACGATAGGCAAAAACGAGCTTTATTAAACGCGGTAGGAATAATAAGCAAAACTTTATTTGGGACTCTTAGCGAAGAAGACACTGAGTATTATGACAAACAAATAAAGAAGTTAGAAGCTAACGAAAAGCATCTGTTAGCATTAGTAAAAAAGCAAAACTATACTTCTAGAAACTACATCTAATGTCTTAAATAAATCGGAATCAGCTATGGAAAATCAATTCCTTGCCATTACTTCAAAATTAGAAACAATCAGAGAACTTGCAAATCAAATAAACAATGCCAATCAAGAACAATTCTTGCCATCCGAAATCGAATCCCGAACAACCTTAATTAAATTGATACTCTTGCGTCACCAAAACACAAGTGATGAAATAATTGATTAAGTAAGCGATATCAATCATGGCAAACCACATCCGAATATTGTTACTCAAACTCAACTCGATTCAATATTATCAAAAATAAAACAAGACCTCCCGAGGGGAACAAAAATTTCGTCACTGGTAACAGACGACATTTTAACACTTTACAAAATCAGTTCAATCAGCACGACTATACGTCAACAAAAAAATTATCTACGAATTCAAAATACCTCTTCCACATCTAGAAAACTTTCATGTTTACAAGATCATCCCTCTACATATTAGCCACAATAAGCATTTTGTATTTATACAACCTACTACTGATTACTTGATAATAGATTTCAACAAGGAGTATTATAGCAGCCTAAGCTCCAACGACTTGGCAACTGTAAACATCAAGGAAAAACATTTTTATGTCCAATGACACACCCTCTTTTTAATTCAACTTCAAAGCTCGCCCCTTGCGAAGTAGAATTGCTTCGTAGAGCAAAATCTCTACCACCATCATGCAACATAAAAGAAGCAAATCTTTCGAGCATTTGGTTGCAATTATCCACTCACAACAAGTGGTTCTCCACCACACAGAATTATGAGATAGACGAGATTTGCAAAGAAGAGTTGACAACGTACACCCTTCATGATACAGATACCATAGAAATAATGGGAAATTGGTACATAACATCTAAAGATTTGATAATGAACTCATATAACGAGATAGATACTATCTCTCAGAATTCATACATACATACATGATACAGATACCATAGAAATAATGGGAAAGTGGTACATAACATCTGAAGATTTGATAATGAACTCATATAACGAGATAGATACTATCTCTCAGAATTCATACATACCACCCATTAATATATCAAACTATTTGGGTAACATTTCACTTCCACAAATCAGTAAAAATAATTAGATTGCCTTTATAAAATTTTCTAGCCAAGATGGAGTAACTCTTATATCAAAACAAATAAATAAAATAAAATCCGAAGAAAACATTTCACTTTTACCTATAAGCTCCCACGACGTTCACCACTATACGGTAATTTATGCTATACTTTTTTTTATATTAGCATACTGCTTACGCCGCCTAATTAAACGCCTTAAACGAAAAAATAATATATCCACTGTCGAACTCCCCAAACCTTTAGAAGATTTCCCATCTCCATCTCAAATTAAAAACGAACCACACCCAATCCCAGAACCGAAACTAGTTCTAAACATTAGTGATTAAAATTTAAAAAAAAAAAAAAAAACTTTTATCTTAACGTTTATCTTAACTTCAAGAATATAATATATATAATTATATAAACAGTAAGAAAAAAAAATATATACATGTCATAAAAAAAAATTGTTTATCCTAAATATATAAATCTATAAATCTAAAAACAAAAAAAAAACATGTATGCAAAAAAATAACAAATAATATAACTGTCAATTACCAAACAAAAGGAAATATTATTCCTCCTTCATGTAAATTAAAACAACAATTTCTAAACATTGTTACCCAGCGAAAATTCTTTACCTCTTCATGGCCAGAATTTTTTTTTCAAGGTGGGGTGGGATGTTGTAATCACAACGTTCCTCCTACAAATTCCCTGTTCTGCTTATTCACTCACAACTCAAGTCCACATACCGCACGGCACATTAACAAAAAACCAACATCAGAATGATACCATATTGAAAACAAAACTCTTGCCATTGACACTTAAACCAATGTTTTGGACACATATATACATATAACCACACACTCCATTCATTGAATCCACTATCATTCAACAAATAAAATACGATCGCACTAAGCGTAAATGCACTGCCTTCGAAGTTGTTATGATGATGCGACAGTGTAGAGTATTAATGGTAATGCTGAGTCAATGGACTGCATTCATTGAATCACAATATTCAACAAATGAAATACGATCGCACTTAGCGTTAATGCACTGCCTTCGAAGTTGTTATGATGATGCGACAATATAGAGTATCAATGGTAATGCTGTTCAATGGTAATGCTGGAAGGGGAAAGTGTGTGATGGGCAGAATCAGTGGCAATGATTGGTATAAATACGGATCGATGAGGAAGGAATAAAAGAAGTTAGACTTAAACGGCTCTACGAAAAGGTTGCAGCGACGCTAAAGACGGCGGACCTCTAGATTACCAAATAATAATTAAATAAAAATATAACCAATAAATAAAAAGTGCATTTCATTTCTAACTTCCCTTCGACGCTTTTGCCTTGAATGTAAGGAAGCACGGCGTGGTCGCAACAATTCCATTTCACTAAGTTTGTTTTTTTCTTAATAATGAATATTGACAATTTTTTGCAGCAAGGCTTATGTTGTTTTAAGGGCTTAAATAATATGTAAAAAAATTATTACTTATTAACGTGTTTTTTTAATAAAATGATATCAAATTGAGAAAACACTTAAGAAGCAATACAAATTGGGTTTGATTGAAATTTGCGGAAAAACCGTTACTCCCACAAAACCAAATTATAGGCCAAACTATAAGAGTTATAAGTTCTTTATTGGATGAAAAAAAATCTTACGAATCGGAAGTCGTTTAGAAAAGATAAGGCCAGTTTAAGACAAAGATCCAAAATCATTAAAACCATTATAACTCTAAAACGGAGCGAAAACGAGAAAATTGCCTCATTAGTTTTTCGACTTAGAATGACCTCACGAGCCCATGGTTTTCACTGCGGCGGTGACTCTGGGACACCCTGAATTTAATTTTCTGTCGGCTTTTTCGTGGTCTGGACAAGACAAATCTTCAACAATTTCAGGTTGTACTTTTTGGTTATTATTTACTTTATATGAATGACTGAAGTTAACATAATATGTTTTTTATCACCAATAAAAGAGCCCAATTCATCCCTTGCCAGTGTATGATAAAAATATCAATTTTGAGCCTGTGTCCAACATGAGCAGCCCAGTTATGGTGTAGTCTAATTATTTTGATTCTAGTCAGAGGGAAAATTCATAGTCTTTTATTGACGTTGTGAAGTATTGATAAACAGTTATGTCAATTCTCAGCCCCTATAATTGAGTTATCATCTGCAATATTTTCTTCGCAATATTTCCAAATTTAGTTGGAAGATTATATAAACCTTTTGGACGAAATTAACAGAAGATGAAATATTCATGATATTATCTAATAATATGAGAATTGCTTCTTACGTGGATCAATTAATTTATTATTTTCTGGTCGTAAATCAAAACCTTTTTTTTCTGCTTCTTGTTAACAATATCACACAAAGTGACTGGAATTTTTAAGAACCTTAGAAAGGAGGATTTGTTTGCATTTCGTCGGTATAACTTAGCCGATTTTCTTTATTCTGGATGTATATTAATGTATCTTATTTAAAACAAAAAAGTGAGAAACTTACTTGAACTCGCAACCTACTGCTTACCGATCGAAGGTGCAACATCTGTGTCAAATTCTCGTGACAGAAATAAATAATATAATGCTTTTGAATTTAGATTTTTGAACTATTTTTAATGTTTTTCTGTTATTGCTCCTGATTCTTATAGATCTCTAGATCATCTGATGAAAATAGACTTGTCTCACGTAAAAAAGGGTAAAAAACAATATTGTTATGAGAGACACGCGGGCAGCCATGGATAACGACCTCCCTCAAATGGCAACCATTTCCCGGAACGTAAATGGACTACGACCTACTAGTATGCACCTGGAATGTAAGGACACTCTATACGCCAGGTGCTACTCAAAAACTTGAATCTGTCCCCTCGCGGTATAAGGCAGACATTATCGCGATCCAGGAGATACGATGTATAGGATCAGGAATAACGAAAAGAAAAGATTGCGACATTTATTTCAGCTGTCATCAAAGAATAATGGGGATTTGTCGTGGGAAATCGACTCAAGTCGAAAGTCATCAATTTTAAGCCGATTAGCCATCGCCTGGCTGTGATCCGCATCAAAGCTACATTCCAAAACATCAGCCGAATATGTGCACATGCCCCTACCGATGAAGCTGAGGAGTCTAACAATGAGGAGTTTTACGACCTCCTGGACGGAGCCTACGCAGCCTGTCCGGAGTGCTCACAATAGTGCTCAGAGACTTCAATGCTAAAGTTAGGAAAGAAAATATCTTTGGGGATTAGTTGGACAGCACAGCGTTCACGAAACGACAATAGATAACGGCTTCCGGCTAATCGACTTTGCTGCAGCTCGTTATACGGTGATAAGTAGCACTAGGTTCACCAGGCGAAGGATACACACAGCAGCCTGGCGATCTCCAGGTGGTCAAACTGCCAACCAAATCGACCACGTGCTAATTGGCGCAAGGCGCGCATCAAATATCTTGGACGTGCGAACTTTCCGGGGTGCAAACGTAAGCTCTGACTACTTTCTTCTTGTGACAAAGTTCAGAGCCCGACTGTCAAATGAAAAGAAAACGAAGACCGCTTAAAGGAAGAAATTCAGCATCGCCTGCCTTAGCACATCTGAGATAGCCAGAGACTAGCGTCAACGACCAGTGGAACCAGTATCGCAACATCATAAAGGAGACAGCCAAGACCACCAGAGGCTACCAACCACCCAGGAAAAAGAACCCGTGGTATGATGATGAATGCGCGGTATTATTGAAGCAGGAGACGGAAAATGGACGACTGTAAATGCAGCAACGGAAAACAAGAGCAGCAAGGGAAGAGTACCGTGAAAAGAGAAGGAACAAGAAAAAAGCCTGCGAAGAAAGAAAAGAGCATCCGCAGCCTCTCAGCTCAGGTATCTCGAGGAATCTTGCACCGCCACCAACACCCGCCGGTTCTACAAAACTGCCAAGCAACTGGCATCTGGTTATAGGACTAGCACGCAAGCTCTTCTTAACAGCGAAGGGAACCTAGTCACCGAAGCACAGGGAATTGTGGACGTGTTCAGGCAGCACTTCCAGCAACTGCCTAATGAGCATTATGTAGTGCAAGCAATAGGAGAACAAGGAAGCTTGAGACCAGTCAACGAAGATCATGTCCCAGCGCCCAGTATTGAAGAGGTTAAAAAGCCAGCCACAAGCTTAAGAACAACAAATCTGCCGTCTCGGATGGAATGCCTGTGGAACTCTTCAAGTATGGAGCAGATGTTCTGGCAGGGCGCATGCAACAGCTCATCGGCCAAGTGTGCGAGGAGGAAAGCATGTCCGACGACTTGTCAAATTGCACAATCTACATAAAAGGGGATCCTATGTCCTGCAGAAACTACAGGGGCATATCCCCGCTTAATGTTGCCTACAAGATCCTATCCAACGTACTGTGTGAGCACAAAAACCTTTCTGCAACACTATCATCGGCACGTACCAGTGTGGCTTCAGGCCAGGCAAATCAACGATATACCAAAACTTCACATTGAGGTAAATCCTGGAAAAGACCAACGAATTTCAATCGAGACGCATCATCTTTTCACCGATTTCAAAGCCGCATATGATAACATAAGTTGCAAGCAGCTTCTATTGGCGATATTGGAACTCGGGATCCCGAAAACACTGATCCAGCTATGCCGCATGACGTTACAAAAAACGCGGTGCAACGTGCAAATGGGAAACAGCTCATCTGACCTTTTCCAGACGTGTGCTGGGTTCAGACAAGGAGATGCGCTATCATGTGACTTCTTCAACATAGTCCTGGAGCAGATAGTATGCAAGAGTAGTGTTAACCTGGAAGGCACCATCTTCACCAGGTCTTTCCAACTGCTTGGTTATGCGGATGACATCGATATTGTCGGCCGCTCCAAGCGAGCTGTACTTGAAGCATTCATAGCAATTGGTGAACAGGCGAAATGCGTTGGTCTGGAATTGAATGAGAACAAAGCCAGGTATATACTCTCAACAAACAAAGCCTCACCCGTCCATCGCCTAGGAAAAAACTTCACTGCTAGTAACAGTAATTTCAAGGTAGTCAAGGATATCACATACCTCGGAACAAACATCAATTCCACGAACGACACCTTAGCGGAAATCCGACGAAGAATTACCCTAGCGAACCGCTGCTACTTCGGTTTGGCCAAACAAATGGGTTCAAAACTCCTGTCGCGAAGGACAAAGTGCAGGCTTTACAAAACGCTAATTTTACCAGTTCTACTCTACGGCGCCGAGTGCTTAACGATAAATAAAAAAGCGGAATTGATGCTGGGCACTTTCGACAGAAAAATTCTTCGGAGGATATTTGGTCCTATATACGAAGAGGGTGAATGGAGGAGAAGATATGGATTTAGTCCGAAGAGCCAAAGCGCGTCGACTACACTGGCATCGAGCGAATAGACAACAACAGCCAAGAAAATCTTCGAATCCCATCCACCAGGTTCGAGACAACTAGGAAGACTGAACCTACGCTACAGAGACCAGGCGGTCACAGACGCATGAGCGCTTGGGCTCCACGACTAAAGGGAGCGTACGAGGGACCGCAACCGATGGAAGACCGCAGTATGTCAGTCAGCAACCCTCCATGGATCGGGAGCCGGATAAGTAAGTAAGTGTTGTTGTATTTAAGGATTGTATGAACTTCTTCGAAAGGCGTTAGACCGTTTAGTGCTTTATTGATTTCTTTTTGTATGGTGTTTAGCCAATATTTTGCGTGATTTTCTAATTGTTGTTGAATAAGTAGAATAAGTATTGTTGAATTGTTGAATTGTGTAAACCTTCAGTTTGTTTCCTGCTTTACTCGAAGCAAGTTCTTTATAATCTATTTACAAATTAATTGAATTAATAAACAATGAAGTGTAAAAACGAAATTATGTTTATTTTAAATTATTTTAACATGGTAGCCAGAACATGGTTAATTAAAAGCAAATACAAAAATAAAATAATAAAAAAAGGCCTAATGAAAATGTTAAAAAAAAATGGGATATAAAGAAGAAGAAATAACTATCACGTGTTCAAAATTGTGCAAGTGTTACTATGAATAAAATGAAAACTGATTTAAACGAAGAATTAAAAAGACTAAGAAAATTGTTTGCAGACCAATTTGTGAAAGTGCAAGAAATTAAAAATTTTATTGAAAACTCTGAGAAACTAAAAAGTGATAAAGAAGAAATGGCTTCGTATGTTAAATTAGACGATGTCGTGATTCCCATTTTTGACGGATTTGAATATGTAAGTTGGAAAAGAAGAATTTTAAAATTATTGGAGTTCAAAGAGTGTAAGGAGCAGGCAACACGAACAAGATTAGAAACAGACAGTGAAGCGGCATGGAGTAAGGAAGACATAAAGGCTACGAATTATATATATAGCTCAATATCAAATCGTCAATTAGAATACATCAGTAACCTGAACACAAGTTTCGAAATAATGCAAAAATTCGACCAAATGTATTCAAAAGAATCTACTGCGTTACAAATTGTCTGTCGTAGCAAATTAGAAAATGTAAAATTGAACAATTATGAAAATGTGACATTATTTTTTGATGATTTTGAAAAGGCCGCGAACGCATTAATAATATCTGGCGGTAAATTAGATGAGCAAGAGAAGCTGCGCTATATGTTGAAAGCCCTACCCCACGAGTATTCTTATATTGGTGATTTGATTGATGTATTACAAGAAAGAGAAAGAACCTGTGACTATATTAAAAATAATGATGAAAAGCATTAAAAAAGAAAGCCAAAAGGCGACAAAATCAGACAGAGATAACTCAAATGTATTCAATGGCGAAATGAGAAGCAAGTGTTACAAATGCGGACTAACTGGACATCTACAACGATATTGTAAACAGCAAGGTGGCACACAATTCAACGGAGGCAGAGGGTATTCAAATTCAAAACCGGGACATCGTGGTGGTTACAACAGAGGTTATCAGCGGGGGAGTTACGGCAGAAGTTTTCATCGAGGTGGCTATGGTAGAAACAATAACCAAGGCTCACAAGTGTCAACACACGGCGGAGGTTATGGCCATGAAAATGTGTTTACAGCCGAAGTAAGCAATGTAAATTCAAATATATATTGTAATAATAATGATGTTATGAAAAAAAAATAATGAAATTATTTGGATTCTTGATAGCGGTTGTACAGACCATATTGTAAATAGTGATGAGTTTTTTGATGAATTTATGGTTTTAAAAGAACCGGTTAGTGTAAAGCTAGGTGATGGTAATATTCTTAAAGCTACAAAAATTGGCAATATAAAAACTGTATTTAGAAATAATGTATACGATTCCGAAATAACTTTAAAGAATGTTTACTTTGTAAAAGATATGAAAAAGAATTTAATTAGTTATGCAAAAGTGACAGAAAAACACAAAATAGTATCAACATATAATATATCAAAAATTTGTAACAAACAAGGAAATTTAATTGTAACAGCTAAAAAGGAAAATAATTTATATATTTTGAAAAGTTTTGTGAATAAAGCAAAAAATAAAGAAATAAATGTAAATATTGTAAGAAATAATCAAATGTCAGAAAAGGAAAAATGGCACAGAACGTTAGGTCATGTAAATTTTCAATACTTAAATAAACTATGTAAAAACGAATTATTAATTGGTTTGCCAAAAGATTTAGGTAGTGAATATATTAAGTGCGCTACTTGCATTGAAAGTAAAATGACAAATTTACCTTTTCGTAATAATAGAACTAAAGCTAACAAGGTGTTAGAAATTATTCATACAGATTTGAATGGGCCACATCAAACTATGGGTTGTCGCGGTGAAAAATATTTTCTAACATTCATTGACGAATATAGCAAATGTGCTAAAGTTTATTGTATAAAATCTAAATCTGAAACATACAAATATTTTGTAGAGTACGTAAATTTAGTTGAAAATCTAGTAGGACAGAATATAAAAATATTACAATGTGACAACGGAAAAGAATATTTAAATCGAGATATTTTTGAGGTTGCAAGAAATAAGGGTATCATGATAAATCCATGTCCTCCATATGTACATGAATTAAATGGTACTGCTGAACGTTATAATAGATCAATTATGGATACCGCGCGATGTTTATTAAAAGCGAATTTAAATAGAATTTTTTGGCCTGAAGTAATATTGGCCTCAGCTTATTTGAAAAATCGGACAATTGCTAATACATAAGAGTTAAAAACTCCATTTGAAATAATGTTTAATAAAAGGCCAAGTGTAGAGCATTTGAAAATGTATGGAAGTAGAGTTTTTGTGAGAACACCTGAACAATTGAGAAATAGTAAATGGGATGATAAATCGAAATTAGGAATTCTGGTAGGCTACAATGAGAACAGTTATAGAGTATTAATACATAATAAAATTGTAAATGCACGACATGTTGATGTTATAGAAGAAGGTATACAAATTATATGTTTAGATGAAAGCAAAGATAAAGTAAATAGAATAGAAATAAAGGAAAATAGAGACTTAGAAATTGAAGTAAATGATGAAATAAATAGCAATAAGGAAAATAATAATGAAGAAAATAATAGTCAAGAAAATGAAAATAGTGAACAGTTAGAAGTAAGGAGATCAAATAGAAAGAAAAGTCCAATAGTTAGATACGGTAATGACGAGCATGCGACAAATTATATATATGTAAATTATTGTGATGTCCCTAATAGTTTTGATGAAGCAATTTGCAGTAAGGAATCGGAAAAGTGGAAAAGTGCTATGGATTCAGAATTTCAAAGTTTAATTAAGAATCAAACCTGGCAATTAGTTGATAAACCGAAAGATAAAGATATTATTGATGTAAAATGGGTATATAAGAAAAAGAATGAGAATACTTATAAAGCTAGATTAGTAGTACGTGGATTTCAACAAAAAGAGTACATTGATAACGTTTATTCACCGGTAGTAAAAATGCAAACCTTAAAATTACTATTGTCATACTGTTGCCAAAATGAATTTAAAATAGAGCAATTGGACGTTGAGACAGCGTTTTTAAATGGGAAAATAAGTTCTGAAGTATATATTAAACAGCCTGAGGGTTATGAACAGGACAGACAAAAAGTGTGTAAATTGTTGAAATCGTTATATGGTTTAAGAGAGAGTCCAAGGTCGTGGTATAATTGCTTTAATGAATTTATAACAAAATTAGGTTTTGTGAGAAGTAATTATGATTATTGTTTATATGTCAGTGGAATGACGTATATACTTTTGTTTGTTGATGATTTGTTAATATGTAGTAAAATGGGAAATTGATGATGTAAAACAAAAATTAATAAATAGATTCAAAATGAAAGATATGAGCAAAGTAAAGATTTATATTGGCATTGAAATAAATAATAATTTGAAAGAAAATGAACTAACGTTAAGTCAGGGAAAATATATTGAAATTCTTGCAGAAAAATACAATTTAAAAAATTCTAAATTACATGATACCCATATGGAAACAAACTTAAAAATAGATCCTTCATTCGAAATAGATACAAGAATTAAATATAGAAATTTAATTGGTGAATTATTATACATAAGTTCTGGTACAAGGCCTGATATAGCGTATAGCGTTAATTATTTAAGTAGATTTCAGAATTGTTACAATGAAACACATTATAAATACGCTATAAGAATTTTAAAATATCTATATAAAACGAAAAATTTAAAACTAACGTATAAGAAAAATAATGAAAAGAAAATTCTAGATTGTATGGTAGATTCCGATTGGGCAGGTGACAATGTAGACAGAAAGTCCACTACTGGCTTTGTAGTTAGAATGTACAATAATGTAATCTTTTGGAAAACACATAAAAAAAATACTGTTACTAAGTCATCCACCTTTGCAGAATATATAGCATTGTCAGAAGCAGTAACAGATGTTATATTAATAAAAAACATTTTAAATGAATCTTTTGGCATAGAATTAAACGAACCAATAAAGTTATATGAAGATAATTTAGGAGCTTTAATAATTGGAAAATATGGAAATAACACAAAAAATTCAAAGCACATAGAAGTACAATATCATTATTTAAACGAAAATTATGAAAAAGGTATTATTGATTTAACAAAAGTAAATTCAGAAGATAATATTGCAGATATATTAACAAAAAGTCTAAGTAAAAATAAGTTTATAACTATTAGAAGTTTATTGAAATTAATTTAAGATAAAGTTTGAAAAAGATAATAAAACTAATAACCAAAAATAAAATGTAATATTAAATAAAAATGTTTAAGTCACAAACTGTAGATTTAAGGAGGAGTGTTGAATAAGTAGAATAAGTATTGTTGAATTGTTGAATTGTGTAAACCTTCAGTTTGTTTCCTGCTTTACTCGAAGCAAGTTCTTTATAATCTATTTACAAATTAATTGAATTAATAAACAATGAAGTGTAAAAACGAAATTATGTTTATTTTAAATTATTTTAACAATTGTGTTGGAGACTATAAATAGAAAAACTTTCAGTTTCATTCAATCGTGTTTTGCTTTCATTGTCGTTTTGTAAAACCGATCCGATCCTTGGAATATTTGTATTGTCCTTTGGATTTAAGTATAAATATCCAAATGCTGAGCGTTATCCGGATCATCGGGTGTTTGTGAATTTCTCAGAAGGTCGATTTCCATACCAAAGGACTAGTGAAGGCAAGCCTCTCATGCCCTACGAGAACTTAGTGCTACAAAAAATCGATTAAGACCCAAGTACATCAGTACGTGGAATTCGAATAAGAACAGGAGTACCCAAAAATACAGCACACGGAATTTTGAAGAAAAATGAGCTCCATCCATACCATGTATAACGAGTACAGAGTCTACTACCCCTAGATTACCATGAAAGAGTTGCATTTTGTCGAACGATACTACAACGGTACAGGGAAAATCCGCGATTCTTAGACAAAATTCTATGGTCCGATGAATCAACATTTAAGAAGGATGGATACATGAACCTTCACAATTTGCACGAGTGGCATGTAGAAAATCCACATTTGATGCGTGAAGACAAATCGCAGTAGCGCTTCAAAGTTAATATGTGGACCGGAATTCTGAATGGTCAAATTATTGGACCATTTGAGGTACTTGAACGGCGAGATGTATTTAGATTTTTTACAAAACCATTTACTAAATTTATTAGAAGATGTGCCACTTAGCATTTATGTAAATATGTGGTTTCAACAAGACGGCTGCCACGCATATTATGCTCACCCAGTGAGACAATTTGTTGATGAAGAATATCCAGGCAGGTGGATAGGGCGGTCTGGTACAATTTCGTGGCCAGCCCGTTCACCTGACTTAAACCCTCTGGATATCTTTCTGTCTATTTAAAACCGATTCAAAACTTAGCCAAGCTTCGCCAAAAAATTACGGAGGCTGCTGCAGACATCAACTCAAGGAGATTCCCCATCTTATAAACCGAACTTTTTTAAGAAGATGTAGGTCTTGCATGGCCGTTGGAGGCAAGCAATTTTAAAATTTGTAATAGTTAATCTATAAAACGTTTGATGTAATTTTTGTTGAAAAATTGAATTTTATTTTAAACTTAAACCAAATCAATAAAAATGAATCACTTTCTGATAGCCCGCGTTACTCTGGGCCTAGTAGTAGTTACTTATAAATTACTGTTCACCTCCCTCGAACTCAAACTTAGACACGAGAAAGCCTAGAGTGCATTCGAAGTTTTTTTTAATGAATTAAAAAAATTATCTTAAAACCGGGTTATTTGAGAAAACCATTTTTGTTTCCGCTATTTATGAAATATTCTCCAAAATGTTATACCATTTTAAAATGACAATTGAACACGCCAACTTTTAAGGTAACTTGCTCAAATTTCGTAGTACATTTTTTTTATACCAGATTCCATTGAATTAGGCTCATGTAAAAATTTTGAATAGTTAGTTGGGCAAAAACGTAATGTTTTCTTGAAAACTAATGCAGCTGTGTTTAATTTTTTGAATGCAATTGTTAGAAGGGTTATTCAAGTTCTCATAACAAAAGAAATGAGAAAAATTAAGACTTGTAATCCCGGTACTTGAAAAAAGCGTCACAAGGTGACCATTTTTTCGATTTTCTTGGCTACGATTTTTTTTTATTATTTTTCCGATAACTGTCACCACCTACCCTATCACCCGTCTTCGTTTCGACGTTGACTTTCGGGACACCCTGTATATGGAAGTTTTATGTCATCTAGTCACAAAAAAAGCCCTTATTTTTATGTGTTTCGTACTTGCCATATAATGTAATATTATTTTGGCTTTTGCATATGCGAAATTTAAATATAATGCTAAGTCTTCTACTTGGCTGAGTAATTTCAGTAGTATATAGAATTGTATTATAAAAAAACACCTTCTTATTAACTACTATGTCTGACCAAGGACAAAATCTTCCAATTTTAATGATTAAATTTTAATCTTGTTGGATATAGTTCACATTGCTTTTTTGTCAAAAAATGCAAGTAAGTTGAACTCAACTGACGGGTCCAAGTGAGATTGCTGGGATGAAACGCAAATTTTGTGGAATAAAGGCCGTTAAAATCTATTTTGAATCAATAATTCAACAAGTCCAATTAAATATAATGCTAAGTCTTCTACTTAACAGAGTAATTTCAGTAGTATATAGAATTGTATTATAAAAAAAACACCTTCTTATTATCTTTGTCTGGCCAGGGACAAAATCTTCCTATTTTAATGATTAAAATTTTAATCTTGTTGGATGAAGTTCACATTTCTTTTTTGTCAAAAAATGCAAGTAAGTTGAACTTAACTTAACAAAAATTGCGTATTGGTAAGGCGCTCACTAACCAACTGACGAGTCCAAGTGAGATAACCGGGATGAAACGCAAATTTTGTGGACTAAAGGCCGTTAAAGGCTATTTTGAATCAATATGCACGATTTCGTCAATTATATATTTTAATTTGATTTTGTGGTATATGTCTTTCGCGATGGTTGCTATTCTTAATACAAAACTCACATTTTATATTAAACAACCTAATTGATAAGAGTTTTGGCCATTGATAATGATTCAGATCGCTGCACATTACAAGAAAATCGATAATTACCAATAAATAGATGTGTAGTTCTTTAATAAATCGAGGTTGTGAAGCAAATTCCAGTATTTATCAATGATCGAATTGACAACTGACAATCGCATATCGCAATAAGGCCCTTTTTTCATGGGTACCTATCTACGAATTATTTAAAAGAATGGAAAACCAAGAACTTATTAAGTTCATCTGCTGCTGTCTTGATATGTTTTCGATCTATCGATCTCAAGCATTGAGGAAAATTCTAGCGTTGAGAAAGCACAGAAGCCATTTAGGAAAAAATTGACGAGCTTAATATAATTTTTTTTGTACTATATACGTATTAAGCACCTACAAATGTTGAACTTTCAAAGATATGTCTCATAGGCGGAGAGGCGACCGTCGGATCACTTAGGTCATACTTTCAATGGCAATTAGGGCTCTTAATCAATAGAGTTACTCGAGAGAAATACAATGCACAAGGCTTACCTAAAAAGTGCTGAGGCGATAGCGTCTAAAACGGACTACTTCCGGTGCATTTTTTCAACCATGACTTAGCCCATGGAGTTAATGGTTTAAAATAGTTCCAAACTATAGAGGTCGACGAGATAGAACAAAAAACATAAGGCTGACTAATTAAAAATGGGAGGAAGAGTTTTGCAGCCTCCTTTTTAAGAGCACCTTTTTCCACAATAACTTAGCCCATCGAGTAAATGGTTCAAAGTCATACCAAATTCAAGGTTTGACTGTATAGGCTGGCCACACTTAAAATGGTCCGATGAACTTGGCAGCCCTATTATAATGAAAAAAGTGCAAAAAACGCATTTTGCTATATATTATCATAATTTGGTTAAGTTTGTTCATGCACTTTATATATCAAATGAAAGCTGAAAATCTGTAAAAAAATTATTAAATAGCTTTGCGTTTTTCAAAATCTTTAAAGTGGTAAGAACATTTAGTTTTATTGCAACTTTTGATATTTTACGTTAGTTTTTTAACAAAAACAATTACTTTTCTAGAGACGTTAGTTTAAAACTTGCCATCAAATGAAAGCTGAGTCTGTAATTTTTCTTAGAACATTAGCACATACTACTGTGGCTCTATTTAAAATATCTGGCAACCCTGATTAACTGATAACTCCTTACATTCAAAATAAACATGTTTGTTAAGCTCAAATCTATAATATTTGATCAACCTCAAGCTTTACATTTAAACACATCATTATAAATGCAATGGCGCAAAGTTTTAAATAACCTATTATTAAGGTCTAGTTAACAATTTACTATACACATAGTAGTCTATTAACTTTTCATAAATTTTAATCCTTTTGTTAAATAGCAAAATGCTAATTTCAAGCCATACAAATGATTTGCTATGCATTTTTAAGGTTTGAATTTTGATGATAACAATTATTGTGTTTATGCCTTGAAAATGAATTATATGTTGATGGAAACACAACGTATGCTCTAAATAAGTATTCGATGTTTATATTTTGCCCCAGCGTGCAAGGCTGATATACTGATATCAGATGACATTATGGATTTAGTACGATACTAAAAAATTAAAGTAGCCGTTTCGTGATTTTAACTTTAGTAAAATTTTAAGAAGATAGTACGATACTATACTCGTTTAAAATTAGCAAAATCATCTTTTTAACCTAGTATCATACTAAAAATCATTTAACGTATTACGAAATCGTTTAATATTTTGCGCCAATTTCTCTGCGCTATCTAAAAAATATAACCTGAATTATCATTATAAGCTCATCAACGATAGTTTCCGTACCTCATTGTTTAAACTGCAGTGACCTCTCAAAAATACTTGTCGATATCCTTTGCCAAACTTTACCGGGTTTTGACGCTTGCACAGGTAATGACTACCGTATACTACTAGTTTCTATCGGAGAGGAAAGGCAAAACCTTTCGAACAGTTAAGGAATAAAATGCACGACTGGATCGTAAGAACTTATTCTTCTAGCTAACAACATTAACGTAACTGAATATTGATGCTTTTAGTAGGTAGGTAGTCTAGTTATCTTTAGGCTGGTAGCGGAGGTAGTTATAATATTGCCTTGATCCTTACATAGTATTATGAATTGTCGAATGGATTATTCAAGGAATAGTTACATAGGTACCTACCAACGAAATATATATTTAAATCTATAGATTATGAGTTTTAATTATGTAAGTTAGGAAGTAGTATATCGTACTTACATACCTAGGTATTTAAATAACACAAAATAATGAAAATAAAGGATGTAGCTGGGTGGGTAGCTATATATACATATAATCTTATAATGTAGGTGTAATATGCATACATAAAATTACATATGTATATATAAATATATGACGGCCTACATAGTATGTAGTATTCGGTGACATAATAAAATATTTTTATATTGCTTAGTTGTTATAGTTTGAGGAAAAATAAAGATGCTATTTGAATTTCTGGAAAAAAAAGAATATATAAAAAAATCAAAAAGCGTTGGAGCGGTTAATTAAAATAAGTAATTTCTTGTGTATAAAATTTTAAAGATATTTTTTTGGAAAAAAAATGAAACGCCATTTTGAAGCTTTTATTATTCAGTGACTGGTTTTTGAAAAATCGATTTTTCAAACATAAATTTTAATTTATTTATTTTTTTAAATAGAAAATCTTTTTTTTTTAATTTGAGTATGTTTTTTAAGTTTTATTATCACTTTTAGGGAGCATTTGCATAAAAAATATCTTATTTTGATCGATAAATCCAATAGTGAAAAAATCCAAAATTTTGAAAATGGTTCTATGGGAAGTACCGTTAATAAGTAGGTAAGCAAAATAAAATATTTGTATACTTAAAGTGAACTGTACTAATTTAGGAAACACGTACATTTTTTTATAAAAATTCTTTGAGCCGTTTTCGGGAAATATATTTTTTAATGGATTTTTTAAACATTTTGTTTTTATTTTATTTTTAGGAATTTTTTAACATAATGACAAATCTATTAAGTCGTTTTTGAAATTAAAAAAATTGCCTTACATTAGTGTTTAAACTCTTTAGTAGCGTCTGCATAAAAAGTTTGAAAAAAATCACATCAAACTTTTTTCAGAAAATCGGGAACCAAGAACGTGGTTCTAAAGGGTGATTTTTTAAGAGCTTGGTTTTTGAAAATTCAAAAAAACACAGAAACTTGTAAAAAGTGAATGAAATTTTTATTTGGATCGATAAATCAATTTCTGCCATTTACTTTTTAAAAATAATTTCACTTAAATGTTGCCCGCGGCTACGCTTCAGGTGGTCCATTCTGAAGGTCCAATTTTGGCAAACTTTTTCACACATTTCGGCCGGAATCTCACCAATGACGCGTTCAATGTTGGCTTCCAAGGCAGCAATCGTGTTTGGCTTGTCCCCATAGACAATAGACTTAACATAGCCCCACAAAAAATAGTCTAACGGGGTCAAATCACATGATCTTGGTGGCCAATTGACTGCGCCAAAACGTGAGATCAACTGCTCACCAAATTCGCCTCTCAATTGATGCATGGTTTCGCGTGCAGTGTGGCATGTGGCACCGTCCTGTTGGAACCACATATCGACCGAGTTCAATTCTTGCATTTTCCGCAAAAAAAAATCTGTTATCATCGAACGGTACCTTTCTCCATTGACCGTAACCCTGCGGCCTTCATCGTCCTTGAAGAAGTACGGCCCAATGATGCCGCCTGCCCATAAACCGCACCAAACAGTGCATTTTTCGGGATGCATTGGTAGCTGCTGAATTGCCTCTGGCTGCTCTTCACTCCAAATAAGGCACTTCTGCTTATTCACGTATCCATTTAGCCAAAACTGAGCGGAAAAAAAACGGACGTAGCTTGCGAAACACATTTTTCACAGAGCACGAATTTTGATAATAAATTTCAATAATTTGCAAACGTTGTTCAGGCGTAAGTCTATTCATGATGAAATGGCAAACAATACTGAATCGAAATGTCAAATGCTCGTGGAATTTGTCATGTGTGATCTGTCAAAAATATAAACGTCAAAAACCAAGTAGCAAAAAAATCACCCGTTATTAGAGTAAAAATAACAATTTTATTCCAAAAAACAAAACATACCAAAACGTACCTTTTCCCTTCATTACTGAGCTTATTTTTTTCTATAAAAACGTTGGAGCCGTTTTTGAAAAAAATACGATTTTTCTTTTTGGCACACAAAAATAAAATGCACGACTGGATCGCACGAACTTGCTCTTATGTTCGATCACATCGAATGCAAAAGATTTCTGTTAAAAATCTAAATATATATTTAAAGCAGTTTTTTACTTCACTTTTTCTATATCCAAAATATCTTTAATTTTTTTCTAAAAAAAATTGTTATGACAGTCATAAATATTATAATATAAACTTAAAAACAAAATATGAAATCGGCTTAATCAAAGAAAAAATAATTCAAAATTCTGAAATAAATACTTAAACTAATTCAAGGTAACTAAAAAGTACGCCATTTTATTTGTTAGATAAATTTGAATTTATGGGAAAAAAATTTTAAAAATCTGTGGATCGGTTTTTAGAAAAAGTTTTTTTTTAAAAACTTTTTGAAAACATTTTTCAAAAAAATTCAAAAACGCCAATTCATAGGTATTTGATAAATACATATAAATGTAATTTTAAAAAAAAATTTAATGAGCAGTTTTCGAAATATAAATTTTAAAAAATACCAAAAAAACTAATGGAAAATATTGGTACGCAGTATAATCTGGGCAAACTAAACCTATGTATGTGTGAAATTTCGAAAGAATCGGTTAAGCCGTTTATGAGATAGTCGAAAGCAAAAAAAAACGGTCCTATGGAAAGTACCGTTTTTAGACATTTTTCAAATTTTTTTTTCAACCATATGATCGGTCGTAGCTAAAAAGCCGCACTGACTTTTTTTAAATCAAAATCGTTAGAGCCGTTTCCGAGAAAAATAGGTTTGAACGTAACGGTTATATGGCAGGTACCGTTATTTTTTGAGCTAAAAAAAATTTCAATTTCCTCTCTGTACAATACCTAAAAAACTCTATATACCAAGTTTGAAGCAATTCGGCCCACCCGTTTGGGCTGTAGGTGTCTATACATACATACAGACAGATTGATAGACTGACAGACAGACAGACATACAGACGGACAGAATTTTTACACCATCTTTTTTCGTCTTCACTATCATCGTAATGTCATGTTTGATTGTTATCTCAAAACTTTTTTTCGACGAATGCATAACTTGCCTTATAGTACCTATAATCGCAAGTAAAAATTTATATGATAGTTACCGGTATTTTTCGTCTTAATCAAAATGAAGAAAACATGTGGCATATTACCAAAAAAACAATATGGACACACGAAGTTTGAAGAAAATCTATCCAACCGCTTAGGCTGTAGACTTGAGGACAGACGGAATGGCGGGACCCACTTTTTTGGTATTCCCTGTCATCGTAATGCCAAGTTTGATCGAAATCTCGAGTTGGATTTTTGTTACGAGCCTACAACTAACTGTATATATAGTACTTATATATCGGAAGTAAAAATTATAATATTCAGAGAATGTTTTCATTATTGAACAACCCTAAGCAAATTGATAGTGCTGAACACATGGAGCTGATACAAGAATTCACATACAATTTGTACTCCACAAAATGTCAAAGCATAAATCTTGCTCGGTTTCTTATTTTGCAAAAAATATTTACCGCACTAAATCTACTGAAGAGCGTTTTATAAAAACAATCAAAAAATTTGATTCCAGCATGATACGTTGCCGAAGTGGTAGGATCGTGCCATTTTGACACAAAAAAATGGCACGCTTTTTTCATTTCCCGAAGTTAACGATTTGGACTCAGTGTAAGCACAGTGCTAGATTTCATCAGAATATGTGGATACGTCCTTTAAATTCATTAATGGAATATAACTGGACGTATTCTTTCGAAATCCCAACTCAAAAATAATACAAATTTATTTTTTTCTATCTGTTAACTGTTTCCCAGTTTTTGATTCGGCTTGCAACGGAAAAAAAATGATCAGGCAAAAAAACTATTTGACCTTTTTAATGGGTAAACAAAAAAAAATTATTGCAAATTTTTAGTTTACATTCTTACCCAAACAGATAAACTAAACGTTTCATTTCAAAATGAGACTCCAAAAATAAATTTGTTAGTTTCAGATATAAACACTTTTCACAAAATTGTACTTAAAAATTCTTTAAAAGAAGATTATGTTTACTCTTTAAAACAATATGTTATCTGCTATGAGGCCCAAAACTGTTTTGGAAATCTATTGTAGAACTTTTACGTTTAAGTACTGATGAACAATTCAATGTCTTGAAAAATTGACGTCCATTTTATAAAAAACTTTCACAAGATATTGAGAGAAAGCTTAATTTAAAAAACAAGGAGCTAAATGTAAAAAATATTGACCCTGTCTTCCTAAAACAAAATTCAAACACAAAATGTAGCCATTTGTTCATACTTTAGAATTCTTGTTTCAAAATGTTCCCATCTATTTGAGTGCGAAAAGTTTGTTCTTTTTACCGAATTGAGAAACAATTTTAAAATCGGGCTAGCTGAAAATGCTTTTCTAGAAGAAACAAAAACGTTTTCGATTAAGCTATATAAACTAAGAAACAATATTGATGAACGAATGTTCGTTAATATTACAAAATATATGTTGAGCCTCCTTAGTTTGCTTCATGGCAGCGCATCGGCAAAACGGGTTTTTCCTAATATTATTAAGTCATTTAACAAAGCAGACTAACAGACTATAATTATAAAACATTAAATGCAATTATGGCGTATAATGAAATCAAGCCAAATAATTGCAATAATTTCAAACCTGCAAATTTAATTATTTAAATGTTATTTATTTGTTTGGTATTGTTGAATTAACAACTTCCTTGTATATATGTGAATTAACAACTTCCTTGTTATGTACTCACAGTCCTTAAGCTTTCAAGCTCCTTAAAATACTATTAGGTGCTTGAACATAATTGGCAACGCTATCCTCGTAGCGTTTATACCTGAGTTTACTTCGCCTCGTCATTTATTTATTTATTTTCTTGAATTATCTGAAAATCATCAGCTAATATTTTAAATTTCCGCTCTATAAAGACTATATACATTATTTTCGATCATAAAATTGTGATTTATCGGCTTGATTATTATTTTAATAATCAACTTAACTTGTTGTGGATCTAACCCTTACAATTTTACATTTGCTATATATATATTGTGCGCGAACAGTGGTTGCCTGTCTCTCTTACCCTGCTTTATAACGAATCAAGCCTTATCTTGGCTTTTGCCGCTGCCGTGCTGCTGAGTTATACAACTTATATTGCCAACATTTCCATCTTCCTTTCCGTGTGAGTACACTTATAGTATATGTTCTGCCTGCTTACACTTTATGCACTACCTAATTTGCATTATTGTCTCTCTTCCACACAAAATTTAACTATTTCAACGCCTCTTAACGTGAGTTTGACATCACTTATTATTTTACTTCCACCGATCGGAGCGCCATCTTCATTTGGACTATAATAACACTAATTGCTTTAGTTTATGTCAAAACCTTCGCACACCGAAAGAATTTTTTCTGTTGATTTATTCACAATGAATAAATTTTCAACTTGTGGTAACGTTGATTGCACCATCTCAACAAAAACAAATGATTGGGTCGTATGCAAGGGAATTTGTGGGAAACTGTTCTTTCCTATTTGTACCGGTATTGGTAGAACAGCTAAAGCTCACATCGCTGAAAGTACAGAACATTTTAGTTTTTACTGTCCTGAGTGTAAGGAAGTCATTCTTGCTAATTTCACTACAGTTACGACAGCATCCACTGAATCAACAAATCCGTCAAATAAAGTTCCTTTTAATGAGACCAATACTGCAGTCATAAATCATCTAATTTCATCGGTCATGATGCTCCTCGTTATGCGAACAACTCTTGGATTATTACCTTCTTCAAACACAATTACAACTTTTAACCCTTAAAATGTAGTCGAATTGGATATAGATTGTTCAAATTATCTACACCGAACACTTACGAATGGCTTTTTGCATTTTCACCTCTTACATTAAGGAACAGCAATATGAAAATTAAACATTGGAGCAAATGTAAATCGATAACTCGTATTAACAGTTTATATACTAATTTTAAGTTTAATTGTAACCTTAGTAGTATAAGTCCACAATCTAATTTCAATCATATTAATAATATTCCTCCTACAATCTTTCCAATTCTTACCAATTTTCATTCTGATTCCCTAAATTTGCTACCTTCACCACTTCCAATGCCTCGTCCCATTGATTGCCCTGATACTCCATCTCCCTCTTTTTCTTCTGTCTGATCTGATCCTAATAGCTATGCTAATATGAGGCTCTATCTTGCTTTCTTGCACGATAAACCTACCTTAACCTGTATTAACGGTTTAAAAAAAACAAGTAGGGAAGTTTTGCTAAAAATTAAGGGATTTCCTAAAAGTCTTTTCGATTTAAAGAAAATATTTGTCCGTTTCCAAGAATCTCTAAACATTTCGCCTCTTCAAGTTATAGACGATCTTAACTCATACGCTTCCTTTCTGAAAAATCAATCAATTAATAGCCATCTTTTTCGTCACTAGCCAGTCATTACTTCTCCAACATAATAACACTCATTGTTTATCTATTTATTACCAAAATGTTAGAGGTCTTCGAACCAAAACATCTCAAGTTTATTTGAACACTTTAAAGCTTACACAACCTCTAGTACAGCTGCTAACATAGGACGTGGTGTTTTAATAGCAACCAGTTCTAACATTGACTCATCTCTTATAAATATACCTAATACCTCGGACCTAGAATTGATTTGCGTAAAAATTAGCTTTCCAAGTCGTAATGCTTATAGCATTTGTTGTTATATTCCCCCAGCTCAACCTATATGTGTCTATGAATGTTTCACAGAAGCTGTCCTAATGAAGATATTTTAATTTTTGGTGACTTCAATCTCCCCCATTTAATCAATTCCCACTCTGATGACGGAAATAATCGTTTAGCCTTTAATGCCACTTCCGCAAAGGAAATTTTATTCACTCACCGCGTCCTTGGACCGCAGCTTGATCTTATTTTCTAATCGGACGCTGATAATACTTATGTAACTGAAAGTAGGCATCTTGAGTAGCCAAACTTGATAACCCAACATTCGTCCTGAGTTTCTTGCTGGAAAAAAATCAACTTCCGTAAAGCCAATTTTGACAGGTTAAATTAACTTATGAGTAGGATTAATTTTGACTTTTTATTAGACCCTAATTCAAGTATTGATGTCATAGTTGAAACTTTTTACTGACTAAGAAATAGCTGTATTTCTCAATAAGTTCCAACCCTTACACAGAAAAATGTATCTACATCCCCCCCCCCCCCCACCCTTGGTATATCAAAGAGCTTCGTACTCTTCGTAATAAAAGGAACAAATTGTGTGCAAAAATTTCTGATGCTTAGGTCTTATATTAATTTTTCTAATATATGACCGCATATATTGATTTTTCTGCTTTATGTGAATCTCTTTATTCTGACTATGTTTCTCAAATCCGATCTGGTATTATTTCCAACCCGAAGGTTTTTTTCCAATTTATAAATAGTAAGAGAAAGTCAGATGGATATTCATCCGTTTTAAAACTAAACGATTATTCATCTGCCGATCCCACTACCATCTCCAATTATTTTGCAATTTTTTTCAGTCAAGCATTTTCATCCAACACTGCCGAAGTTGATAAAGATTACTTTAATGACCTGAATGAGTGCAATCAAACATCTTTAAATTTACTATAACATAATGTCGATGTTTCGTCCGTTATTCAGAAAATTAATCTGCTTAAAGATGATTACTCTCCTGGTCCTGATGCAATTCCTACAATATTATTAAATCTATATTATTAGCTCTAATTGAGAATTAATGTACATTTTTTTAATTGGGTGCTTCTATTATTTATTTGTTATTATTATTGTCTTGAATTGTAGTTAAAACGTAAAGAGCTGTATTCTATGGTCTTTTTATTTTGATACATGTATTTACCAAACCTTATTTTTGAATATTAAAAGTATTAAATTAACTTACGATAAAATAAAAAAAAAATTATTTAACCTTATTAAACAAATTATTAAAATAATAATAAAATATGATACATAAAAATACATAAATATAAATAAACACATTTAGTATCAGTCGATCTCGTACTGTGGAGGTGTTAACACGTGAAGTGGAAAACTTTATTGGTTGGGAAAACGAACAACGGAGGAGGAATTTTAGCACCAGGGCATCGAAAGGTGTCCTAGCGCCAATGAGGTTAGCAATGGCATCAGCTGAGGGAACATCGAAAGATGTTCCACTTACAAGCAGTGATTCTGCAGCAACAACATCAACAGCAATAACAACAACGGCAACATCATTCGATGCTAACCAGAAGCGCAGAAAAAGGATCAAGTGCGCACCAAATTTGGTAAAGAGGAGATCCACGGCCACCTCAGCAAAGCTACCAGCTGGGGTGAATACGTCAGATATATACGAGACGTCAGAGGCAGCAAGACAAACCCAGTTAGATACTTCACCCGAAGAGGGTATTGAATATATGTCTGAGGAAGGAGAAGGGCACTTCACGACGACGGTCGATAGTACTGCCTTCGTGAACCTCTCCACATCAGAGGTGTCATCTGAGGAGGACGAGGTACAATAAATGGTCGCTCAAATTGAAACAATGGAGGCAGAAATCCAAAGTTTGAAAAGCCAACTTAAGGCCAAGATAGAGGCGCGCAGATCGAAACAACTGAAAGAACTCGAGTAACAAGAACAACAACAGCAAAAAGAACGATTACAAAAACAACAGCCACAGCAGTAGCCAAAACAACAACGGCAAAAACAACAGCAACAGCAGCAGACACAAGCCCAGAAACAACCGCAACAAAAACATTAGCAGCAGAATCAAAAGCAGCAGAATCAACAGCAGCAGAAAAGTCAGTCTCAGCAGCAGCAGCCACAGCCGCCGATTACGAAAAACGAAAATGTGCCACCAATAAATACTTATAAAATGGAGATACAGGATACCATAAATCTGTGTAAGTAGGTCAAAATTTTACTGCAAAAAGACTAAATAACGATATGCATGCTATCCACTGCTTCACACTGGAACAGCACAAAAAAATTAAAGCGTTGCTAAAAGAAGCCACTACTGAATTCTTTAGTTTCACCCCTAAGACCGAAAAATTTCAAACGGTCCTTTTGAAGGGAATAGATTCCTGCACGGAACCACAGGTACTCTGAAATGAACTCCGCCAAAAAGCGCATGACGATCGCGACTTTATCGGGGTCAAGCGGTGCGCTACAGTAGAGCTAGGCAGGAGAAGCGGAGTCTTCCCTTCTTCCTTGTTCAACTCTCACTAAACAGCAAACTGGATAGTTTGAGGAGTATCTCCGTCCTCAACTACCAGGTTGTAACTTGGGACAAATTAAAAAGGCGCGGCGACATGCTTCAATGCATGCGCTGCCAAAGGTTCGGCCACGCTGCAGCAAACTGCGAAATGCAGTCACGCTGCGTTAAGTGTGGAGAGAACCACAATGCAGATGAATGCAAGTTAGGAAAGGAACGGGTCGAAGATAGAACCCAGCTTAAATGTATACTCTACCCCGTGCCTAAGGCGCCGGCGGCACAGGCGGATATTATGGGCACTCTGCTGGCCATTTAGGGCCAGTTGACTGGCCTCCAAAACCAGATCAGGGAGCATGCGACTAGGGTGGTTTATCTCTACTCTGTTTTGCCGAGCTTAACGCAACTTAGACGTTAAGGTAGCGCTGCCGGAGAGGCCCTTTAAGATTCTAGCTGTGAATGTAAACTCACTGATTAGGGCCGAACGTAGAGTGAATTTATTCCAATTGCTGAAAGACATAAGTCCAGATGTGTATATGGCTAGCGAAACTAAGCTTAACCAGAAACATAAATTGACTAACAGCAATTACAATATCGTAAGAAGAGACCGACCCAACTCCACTCAAGGAGGACGCGTCGCAATCTTTATACGTAAAGGTAATATATAATAGTGTGCGAAAATTTCGAACGTTAGAGCATGGATCATATGTATTCATCTCCAACAAGGAAGCGAATGTATGTGATCCCTGCTTATGCACCGGAAAGACCTCAGCTCACCCAGCTTATAACAGAGCTTGAAAAGCTTTTTGAATGCTTAAGATTGAGCTCGGAAGAAAACTTTTACATATTAGCCGGTGATTTAAACGCGAAACACATAGATTGGGGAAATCAAATACAAAATCCTCAAGGTAAACATTTGTATAATTGGATGGGTCGATACAACCTTGAGTATTGCCTCGATCTTCTAGCCACAAGGAGGCCATCGTTTTTAAGAAGCGGTACCTATCTGGATCTATTGCTGAAAGACGCAAGACTAACAATTACTTACACTGTGGGTCAACGACCAAAAAATTGTTTACGAACGATCGAGTACGACAGTGACCACTGCGGATTCGCCGCCGTTATACAACTTCCGAACGAGCTTATGGAGTTGGAGGAGTATGTGCCTGTGCATACTCACAATTACAGTAAGGTGCGGTGGCCACGCTTCTCCAACGCCTTATGGAGCGATTTACGGTCAAATGGTATATCCCAACCAAATGACAGGAACCTAGCAAATACTGAAATCGACAGATACTTAGAACAAATTGACGAAACGATTCTTCGAACAAAGAACAGAACAATACCGAAATACAAAGAACGTAACGCAACTGACATGTACCGTAACGCGACAATTGACGCACTTCACAGACAAAAAAGTGGACTTCTAACAAGACTAAAACGCTTGTACAGACGGTTTACTGATACACGAGATCTGGAGATTAGGACACTGCAGTCGTCCATCAAAAACATCAACCAATTGATCAAAGAAAATTATAGGTTGGCTATTAATTTGTTCAGGGATAATAAAATTCGTGCCGTTAACTTTAGCGACCCAAGTATGTTCCCAAAAATTAATACGATTTTTAGAAGAAAGGATCAAAACGATCTTCCGTGTCTTAAGCTCCAGAGGACGACAGAGAACAGAGATGTACTTCTGGCAGCAGGCATAGACCCACAAGGTGCCGTATTGGACGATGACCTCTATATAGTCGAAGATCCGCATGAGAGAGTGGAGGCTGTGGGGGCTGCTTTCCAGCAAGTGTACAAGGTGAATGCTAGCATTCGCCTGAATCATGACCTGGAGAACAGAGCTCTGCTTCATCACTTATGGCTGCGGAACGATATAACCGAATGGCGATCTGAGAACCTTGGTTTAACCGGGTTTAATGATGAAGATTTGGCAAACGCCATAATCGCCGACCGAAATGGGCCCAGTCCCTTGTTAATTGTTAATTTCGAAGAATGAGCTCCACATCAGTAAAAATATGTATGTATGCGGAGGCATAAGTGCATGTACCTGCGTAACTGCACATATTGTATGTACGTACGTATATGTATGTACGTATGTACATGTATGTATGGGGTGAATGTAGCTGTGATTCTGCATGCGTATGCAAAATATAAACAAAAAAAAATAAAAAAATCCAAAAAAAAAATGCTGCTGTGGCTGTTCTAGTTTTTAAGTAGTTTTAAGTGGTTTTGGGTATATTTAGGTATCTTAAGTAGTTTAAGTTATTTTTAGTTAGTATAAGTTAGTTGTATATAGTTTTAATTATTTTTAGTCTAGCTTTAGGTAGTTTATAAGAAAAAATTAAAAATATGATATAATGCCGAGTTTTTTTAAAAATATATTTTCTTGGTAAAATAAAAATAAAATAATTAGAATTAATTAAAATAGATTTAAGGTCGAAAGACATTGGTATTAAGAGATATTTTTTAGTTTAGTTGTAAGTTATTGATAATTAGACTAGTTTTAAACATTTTTGTCTGGCTTGAATTAACAAAAAAAAAAAAAAAAACACATTTAGTATCCGAAGATTCAATACATTTGTTTTGTTCAAATGTGATAACTATTACCCACGTATGAAAAACAAATAAAGTTTGATTTAGCTGACTTTCCTTAAAGGTAAGTCATTTCAGTCCAATTGAAATATTTTCATTTCGTAAGTTAGGAAAGAAGGTTATATTTTGTAGATAGTGCAGAGAAATTGCTTTTATAATGATGTGTATAAATGTAAAGCTTGAGATTGATCAAATATTATAGATTTGAGCTTAGGAATCATGTTTATTGTAAATGTAAGCAGTTATCAGTTGATCAGGGTTGCCAGGTATTTTAAATAGAGCCACAGTAGTATGTGCTAATGTTTTAAGAAAAATTACAGACACAGCTTTCATTTGATGGCAGGTTTTAAATTAACGCCTTTAAAAAAGTAATTGTTTTTGTAAAAAAAAAACTATCGTAAGGTATCAAAAGTTGCAATAACACTAAATGTTCTTACCAATTTAAAAATTTTGAAAAAAGCAAAGCTATTTTATAAACTGATTGCAGATTCTCAGCTTTCATTTGATATATATAGTGCATGAACAAACTCACCCAAATTATGATATTATAAAGCAAAATACGTTTTGTGCACTTTTTTTATTATAATAGGGCTGCCAAGTTCATCGGACCATTTTAAGTAAGGCAAGCCTCTATTTTCATAAACTGTACACTCAAACCTTCAATTTGGCATTATTTTGAACCATTAACTCGACGCGTTTAGTCATTGTCGAAAAAGGTGCTCTTAAAAAGGAGGCTGCAAAAACCCTTCGGCCCATTTTTAATTAGGCAGCCTTATGTTTTTTGTTCTATCTCGCCGAGCTTAATAGTTTGGGACTAGTTTAAATCATTAACTCCTGGGCTAAATCATGGTCGAAAAAATGCACCGGAAGTGATCCGCTTTAGAGGCTATCGCCCCAGAACTTTTAAGGCAAGCCTTGTGCATTGTATTTCTCTCGAGTAACTCTATTGATTAAGAGCTCTAATTGTCATTGGCAGGATGAGCTAAGTGATCCGACGGTCGCCTCTTGGACTATCAGCATTCAGGAAAAATTGCGGCTGAGCGATGACAATCAAATAGGGGAGAGATTTAAAACGATCAAAAGTTGCATACTATCTAAATAGGTTTGTTCGTTGAGCAGTGAAGTCGCCCTGAAGCATTTTTATAAAACCTGAGCTCACCTTTTCAAATTCTTTATATTTTGAGATATGTGGTCTGAACGCTGAAGTAGATCTAGGTTTTTATGTTGCACATGAGATATAAAAAAATCGTTTTTTTTTGAGGATTCGCGTTGTGTATGCACTTTTTTAGAATTGCAATTAAAGATTATGCAAATTTAATTTAACATATACAAATAAAAAACTGAAAGCTTTGGAGTTATGGAATGTGAATCGGGCTAAAATACATTCACTGAGGAATTAAATTTATACATTATTACATTAGTTTTAATTATTAGAGGACATCATTTGCTTAACAAAAAAATAAACATTAATAATCTTTGGGTGTTTTTGGAGAACCGAAAAGTTGTTAACAAAACTTGGTCAACCTTGGGTTATGTAAATACAAATGGTACCATTAACCGTTCGATAGCATTTCGAAGAATGGCGTTTTGTTTTTGAATTGATGGATATATGTAGTAAACCAAAATCAATTCAAAATGATCTGTCAAAATGTGCGATCTTTTTCTTTTCTTTTAAGCAACCGTTCACGAACCCACTCTTCTTGCATTCCGTTTCTTCCGGCTTAAATAATATTTTCGCCAGGCTAAAATAATATGCTCCATTTTAATTAATACATAAATCGCCGCAATAAAATATGTTTGTATATGTAATATAATACACACATATGATTGTCAAATAATTTTGTTTGTTTAAATTGTTTATTTAAAAGCCAATGTAATATATAACTTTAGCTTTGTCATATATATGATCAAAATTTATATGGCAAGGCTTTCGGCCATATAAATGTGCCATATTTATATGGCATAGTCTAATACGACTTGTCATACAGAAAATATTTTGTCATATTTTATATGACATCATTAGTCATATAATATATGCTAATGAAACAAATAAAATGAAATAATTTAATACCGCCTATAGGATAGTTTTTAGTACTTAATACTTAAAAATAACGGTACTTATCATACAATTTTTTCTACCATCTTGATTATTTCGAAAACGGCTCTAAAGATTTGGATTAAAAAAAAGTGTGTGTACATACTATTATTATAACCTATACCTAAGTCTACATTTTGGTCAAACATGTTTTTTACATATTTTTTTTTTATTATCGGTGCCTTTTATATATTTTTTTGTTCGACTTTGTCATAAACGCCTAGAGGAATTTCGATCAAAATGTTTATATAGGAGATCCTTCGAATTATAAATAATACTGCATACCAAAATTTACAGAAATATTTTTTAATTTTAATTCAATTTCTTGAAAAAAAAATTTAGTGTCTCAAATTTATTCTTTTCAAAATAAGTCAATTGACACTAATATTGATGAAAATTCTCTGGATATGCCAGCAATGCCGCCACACAAGCTTTGTCTAAAAAATTGTTCACCGGTCATTCTTTTGCGTTAGTTAAATGCACGTAAATTATGGAACGGTGTACGACGTACCTAAGTCAACGATATTGACTGGAAAGTTTGAAGAAAAGGTCCTCCTATTACATGGAATACCTATGATTCCATCAGAAACAACAATACCTTTCAAAAGGCCACAATTACCGACATGAATGGGCATCGGTATGTTGCATGCCAACGCGTTGGAAAAACATCAAATTCATTTGTTTTAATGAAACATAGATTAGCGAGTAATACCGTTCATCATTTAGTTCTTAATTAAAGGAAGCAACTGATTTCTACTAATTAGAATCCTTACTAATCACTTCCGTACAATAATAAATTAATCTTTTATCGTATACTGTCTGCGATCAACATGACCATGCCTCTGAAAAAATGTGTTTCTGTATGTTGAGTCGATACCTTAAATATTTATTTTGTTTGACTGTGATTTTCCAATGGAAAGCGATAAATTGAAAAAAAAAAACATTTTGGCATCTTAACAACAAAACAAACATTTTTTTTTTGTTTATGGACTATTTTTATCGATTCGAAAGTTACTGAACATGGGTCCAGGTTCAGTTTACATAAGAATGCGAAATTAGTGATTACTGCGTCATACGCAGATTATCGCATCCTCAGCTAGCTTAGCAACTGGCAAAATTTCGATAAGAAAGTGTTAACTTCGAAATGGTCACATCCTCGTAGTAATACTTCTTTCTCAAGATACTGAGGATTAGGTTTCTTCCTCTTGATTATTGTTTTTTGATCGCTTCTGTAGTCTTCTGGGCATTTTTGTTTACCGACCTCCTTTAATTCTTCAAAAGATTCACGCTTGTTTTCCGCGAAAGTGATGAGTGACTCATGAGCATAGAAACTACTTCTATGTCACCTTGCAAAATTTTGAAAACTGTGTTAAATTGATTAAGTATAGATCCCCAAATTTCAGATATTATGGCCATTTCCAAGGATCTTAGTTAAGCTTAAAGTCCTCTTGCTTCCTTTTTTATAAATCCTTTTGTTGAGCATCACTTGGATATTTGAATAGCTTCAAAAGCAACTAATACCTGATTATAATTTTTATTACAGCTGGAAGAGGCATCGACCCTCGCTGATCATAGCGCATTTGACAGATTTTTTACAGTAACATTATCTGGTTTAGTCAAAAATAATTGCAATAATTTTGCACCGGAACCCGAAAAATTTGTCAGCTTCTGACATTTTTCTTTAATCTTTGATTGTAGGCCATTATTCTTATTTGGCTGTGATATATGAGCAATTAAGCATGTGTAGTCTTTTTGTTTGCGTAATTCTCACAGTTGCATATTTTTTTTTAATTTAGCAATTGAAAATGGATAACAAAACGTAGCTAGAAACGGATGTTGGTCGAAAGCGGGTATGTTTTTTTTACTTATACTTGCATTGATACCTTATGACATGGGTCAATTTTGTCAACATAAACAACTTGATGTACGAATGCTCAATTTTCTGCAACTGTGAATATTCTATCAGGAGAAAACTAAATGTCACATTTAATAATATTGTACAATATATATTTAACGTAAGGCGTATCGACAGAATATCGCATTTTTCCAGGGCACTATATAACATGTCATTTGATCATCTTCTTCGTTATTTAATCCAAACAAATCAACATAATTTTGTTTTCTTTTCAATAAATTTAAATTTTAGTAATTCAATCAGAACTTGCCAACTTGTTCTCTCTCTTTTATCTTGCCTTACATTGGAACGGCAGGTTTTCAGTTGGAATTCTCTACCGAGGCATGTTCGACAAACAGTGGCACTAAAACTTCTGGCTAGCTGATTTTCATTACCAATACTTTCTATATATATTCTCTTTTTCTTATGTATTATGTAATTATGTTTACATAATATGTAAATCGTATTATTTTCAAAAATCTTGTAACTTTCAAATCTAATAATTAAAATTACTTTTTTTTGCAAAAATTTGTTAAATAGGATTTTTTTAAACATTAACTTTATTACCTTTTGAATTAATTGTTTAAAACTTCAATGTGAGACATCACTTATTATCAGAGCTTTAATTTAGTCATTTGTTTGTTATAAATAAATTAATTAATTAATTTACGCTTTTAAGGAAGGTTAGGTATAAGGAAAAGATAAGTGTTATATTGTGATATTTAAAACTGTATAAATAAATAATAAAAAAAAAATTAAAGTTAAAAGTAGGTCCGGCTGGCGCCGCCACTAGTAGCCTGACGCCCCCCGGGCCATGGCCCTCTTGGCCCTAGGGTTAATACACCCTTGTCCATTTCTAAGTTGTATATTTGCACCTAGGTACCGGGTATCCACATGCCAATAAAGTTTATATAGTATACAAAGAAAATGGTGAAGCTCATTCCTTAAGTTATTCCAGCCAATAAACAAAAAACATTTTGGTACAATCTTTATTATAAATTAACTTTTAATATTTCAATGATTATCAGAAAGTATTCAAGCACAGAAATAATATCTAATTTTATTCGCAAATTTTGGGCAAAATGAAAATTTATTTTAGTCGGAAATAATAATTAAGTCATAATCTTTGAGTTTGTTTCATAAATGTGATTGAAGCTTTTCAATAAAACCTATAACTTAAAGTTCAATACATACATACTATGTACAATAAAGACATCAATTAATCAACATATATTTTATATTAATTACAGGAGATAAGTATTTGATATGAAGCCACCAGCATTGCTTAGCATAGTACCTACCTAGTTTAAACAAAATAATGTGCCGAATCAGAGCGAACAAATTATTACTTCAAAAAAGTTTGAAATTTTAAAAGCTCTCACAACAAGACCGACACTGTCTGATTAATTCTATGTCAAGGCTATTAAAGCTATATAAAGCTAGATAGCTTATATGGATGAATCACTATAAAGTTAAGTTTGTTCTAAATTTCCACACATTGAATATACATACAAATTAAAACCGGGTTAACAGGCTGTACATACAATGATTTAAATTAATACAAAATAAAACCAAATTATAAATGTTATTGTTTGGGAGTAAATTATTTTCATAGTACTTTTTATACAGATCGATATTCATACATACATTCATGTGCGAAATCTTACCTTTCTCTGATATTTTCCAGGTATTCTCCAATATAATCAATCATAGATTTGGCAAAATCTTTGAACTCTGCGACTTCCATATTTATCTGTAGAGTAAAATGATATAACTTGAATTATATATTAGATTGGATACCTAGTCTTACTTGAAGTTGATATATCACGGATCATAGCTTTATAATATCTAGAGCCATGAACCACGATTTTAAATAAAACAGGTGGCTACTTTTTTTGTTTAAGAACGCATATTATAGATCAATATAATTAAACTACAGGGTGTCTTGCATAACATGCATCAAACCTTCCATACGATGTTTTATTTTTATTCTAGAATTCTAGGTTGTTGATGTAATTTTGTTAAAACACCTTGTGTAATGAAAATCATCTTGCTTTATGAATGGTAGATATAAATGTTAACATTTTTTCTTGCACTTTTATAGCCATTGCTTAATTCACAATATCAATTAGCACTACCAACAATATCAGTTAATAATATTTCTCTCCTGATTAATATGTGCCTACTTTAGGAGGTTAGATTTAGATGTTATCACTTAGTAGTTCAGCTGATTGAGAATTAAAGTATTTAAATACTTAAACTAATAAATAATGATTTTACGATTATAAATACATTTTTCCCTCATCTCGAATGACTGCCAGAAAAAATAATAGTCTAAGAAACTTCTGTAGCATACCATTATGGTTATCTTAAACTTTGATAAAGTTTTCGCTTGGGTTGTCTACAAAAATGTTGTCGGAATTTAGGAATTTTCCAATAATCAGAATCATAACCAACTTTCTAAGAAAGATACAGTTAAATCTTTAATAAGCGGACACTCATGGTCGCCCAATTTGTGTCCGGTTATGAGAACTGTCCGGTTAAGGGGAAAGAATAAGAAAGCAAATAACTGTAAAAATTAATAGCAGAAGGAAAAAAATTAACATGCGCAATAATGGGACGCCACCAGAAAAGGGAACCAAACACTTTCAAATTTACTCTAACTTAGTTACCCGGGAAGTCCCTTCATAAGTTTTCAACAAAACATCGTGTTGTCCGGTTATTGGAGATTCGTGTCCGGTTATCGGAGATTTTGTATCGATTTTCTTACGTATTAAAAATAAAAGATAAAATATACTGAGAACGGTCTTTTCGTTTTTTTTGGTTGTTTGATTTGTTGACAAAAAATAATCCCTCAATGAAATTATGTGTCGGCGTATGGAAGGTTTTCTATATAAAATGACCATGAAAAAGTGTCCGAGTCCCTATATAACAGTGTCCGTTTATAGGACAGTAATTTGTATGAGAAATTTAAAAAAAAAGTTTGTTCCCGAAAATTAAGAAATTATCGAAATAAACTTTTGTTTGTATTTTAAAATTTTACGACTACAATAAAGGAAAAGGCACGAGTACGATAACTATGGCGCCAAGATATAATAACGGTTTTTGGTAGAGGGGCTTAATACAAGCATTTTTTACTATGGGAGGGGGGGGGTCTATCTCCCCTCGTTTAGGCGGGAGGGGCAATTTTATAAAAATTTACTTAAAATTTTTAAAAAAATATTAAAAAAGAACGGCAACACTTACAGTTATAAATTATACGTTTTTTAAAAGTCAGGACTCTACAATTTATAATAAATTTTAAGTAAAGTTGTTTCAGTCAATAGTTTTTGAAATAATTGACTTCAAACTCAAAATTTATGAAAAAAAGTTAAAAAAATCACTTTGAGTATTATTTTACTCATGATTATAAATACCAATAAAGAAGTAATTGATGTAGTTAACTGTTCCAATTATTTCTTGATCAAACACTGAAAACTATTCGTCTCTATGTTTTTTAGTTTTTGGGAAAATTGAAAAACAAGAAAAAATTATTTTGTATCAGATGGGTGCATGTAAAGTTTCTTTTGCATTTAAAGAATCTGGATTAAAAAAAATAATTGATATTATATACATAAACGTATTTACATATGTCATGTCCATTTCAATCTCTTTTTTCTAAATATACGGTTAGATACTTGGCCAAAACTTTAACATTTAATATATTTGAGCATTGACGAACTTAACGAACTCCACAGTGACACTAGTACGGACGATGAATTCATTGACGAGACTTACATACCTTCAACACATTGAAAATTGACGTGACTATTTTTTACTAACTCCTGACTTACTTAAAAACTAACTGACTGGGACGCGGAATGCATTGCAATTCTACCTCCTCGTGGTGCATTCTGGGTTATGCTAAATGAATTGCTTTACTTGAGTCACAAAGATGAACTTATCATTAAAATTGATCCTGAAAGTAAATACCAAAAAAACTCTTTAAAAAGTAGTTTTAAAAACCCCAAAAACCAAAAAACCAAAAATAAAGCAAAAATATTTTACTCAGAGAAGGAAATCTTGTTAGAAATAGGAGCTTTGTGCGTATAGAAAAAAGAAACACTTAATAACCGCATTAACTGTAATAAAATCACAAAGGTATATATGAAATTTACGATGCAAACAGTGAGATGCCTAAGGGGGGGCATGCTGTCCCCCTGCAAACCCCCTGCTTGGGCTCACTATAGGCTTTGGGGAGGGTGAAAATTTTATTATATGCAGTTTCTTTAAAATTAAAGAATCTTTTGGGTTTAAAGAACAAGTATAGTTTTACTATTTTTCAATTACATATCTTAAAAACTAGAAGACATAAAAAGAAGTAGATTTCTGTGTTTAATAAAAAAATAATTGGAGCAGTTAACTACATCAATTATTTTTTTATCGATATCCATAATCATGAGAAAAATAATATTCAAAGTGATTTTTGTAACTTTTTTTTCATAAATTTTGACTTTGAAGTCAATTTTATTTAAAATTAATTATAAATTGTAGAGTTCTGACATTTGAAAAAGGTATAATTTATGACTGTAAGTGTTGCCGTTCTTTTTTAAATTTTTTTTAAAGATTTTAAGTAAATTTTTATAAAATTGCCCCTCCCGCCTAACCGATGGGAGATAGACCCCCCCCCTACCGTAGTAAAAAATGCTTGTATTAAGCCCCTCTACCAAAAACCGTTATTATATCTTGGCGCCAAAGTTATCGTACTCTCCCCAAGGAAAATAAAGAAATAAAATATCTACTCCAAAGAATATTTTTTCTAAACAAAAAATGATAAATTGCAGGTTTTGTTCGAATACATTATTTTTTAACACAAGAAACGGCATATCTAATATATCTTTTAAAAAATTGTTAAGGATATACACATCTATCAGTATTAGCTCAACGTTTTAAAATAAAACATTTTAAAATAGATATTTCAACAATATACCGGTCAAAGTTGACATGGATTAGACGCATTTCTCTAGTCGTCCAGTGTTAAGTTAGCAAATTGTGTGAAATCCAATTAAATAAATACTAAGTTAAAAAACCATAAGTTTTATTTTTTAAACATTACTTTCGCTGTTCAATATAAAGTGAAATTCAGCAAAAAGTCTAAAATAATTGTTTTATTAACTGGCTACATTTATTTCCTTCTCGCTGATTAACTGCTTTCTATCATTGCACTCTGAATAAGTTTTCCTTGAGAGATGTCTATCAACCTCCGTTCGAAACAAACAACAAAAGGTTTACCACTAACACCTTCTCAAATCACACAAGCATCATCTACATCACCGTCAACATAAATAAGAATTAAAGCCAACGTTTTGATGAGATGGGTGTGACTATAACATAGCTGAGCGAATTAACAACCTTCCACTTCACAACATCACAATGCAGAACGTTCTGCTCTTAAACAACGATGCAACACATTGGAAAGGAAAGAAGTAGCTAGCGACGCGGGTATTTTTGGCATTCCAGAACTACCGACCGAAAACCTTAACAACTTGTTTAATCGGCTATGTAACACAATTAATTGCAAGCCGCCTTTACTAAAAAACATATTTCGATCTAAGAATAAAAACAACAACAACTCTACATCTGCACCGCAGATTGGTTGTTGTCCCACTCCCAATTTCTCTCACTTCTATCCAACTCATCTTCTAATTCCTTAGTTTGACGTACACTATTTTAAATTTAATTTCCCAATGTTATGAGGGTATAAAAATATGTTATCTAAATGCGTGTAGTCTAAATGATAATAAGGTTGATTATTTGAAATATTTATTTTGCAATTCCTGTATTCATGTTATCTGTGTGAGTGAAACTTGGGTTAAGCCTAATTTAGCCGATTTACGTTATAGCGCACCTAATTATAAACATTTTAGAAATGACAGAATTACAACTACTACAGGTGGTGGTGTGGCTATTTACTGTGGATCAAACTTAAAATGTGAGGTCGTTAGTCAGTCCAGTGGCAGTGCAATTGAATACATTATAGCAGAAATATTAGATCATAACACTAAATGTGTGATAGCATGTGCATATAGTAATGACACTGCTCCTCTGTTCCTTTCTTCACAGCTATTTCTGAACTCTATTCATTGAATCAACACACTATTATTTGCGGTGATTTCAATATAAATTTATTGAAAAATGACACGCTTACTTTTCAAATCAAGGACATAGTGTCTTCGGTCGGAATGGAGATAGTAAATACAACCTACCCTACTCGCTTTGCTAAAAATTGCTTAACCAGCCTTCTTGTTTTATTTGTTGTGCTTGATTTGTCATCTGTTCTCAGGTTTGATCAGTTGTCGTTTGATATTTCTGACCATGATTTACTTTACTGTTGTTATGATATTATATTTTCTAAGTCAGTTGTCTCTGACACTTTCCAATTTAAATATTTTAATTCTATTGACTTTAATGCGTTGCAAACTGCTGCCGCTTCAGCGCCTTGGTTCCAATGTCGCTTATGTCCTAACCCAAATGATAAGGCAAACATGTTTCAATCTGTTCTAATCCATTTGTTTGAACAGCATGTACCAACAAAAATTGTAAGAATACAAAAACGTCGGATGTGATCAGTGCTATAAAAATCAGTAACAAGCTGTATAGCAAATGGAAGCGTAGGCCAACCCATATAAAATGGAGCCTATTCACATCAGCTAGAAATTATGGAACTTCCATGATACGTTCCTCCAAGAGAAGCTTCTTTGTTTCAAAACTTAACACCTCCCTTACGGCAGAGAAACTTTGAAGTAACCTACGAAAAATTGGTGCTCTTAATGGAAACAATACCTCTGAGTGTACATCATCCTGATGTCATGAACGAATATTTTTTATCTAATAAGTTGAACTTGAGTTCACTGAGGATTAATTTTGATAGAGCGGTTGACATTCATGCAGTTCCAAGACTGGTCGATTTTGTTGTTGTAACAGAAGACGAAGTCATTCACTGCATATTCACTATCAATTCTAATGCAAATGGCGAAGATGGCATACAAATATGTTTAATAAAACTTATCCTGCCTCAAATTGTATCCCATCTTACGCATATAATTAACTGGTGCTTAATAACATCAACCTTTCAGTAAGTTAAGGGAACTTGCCAACAAATTGAATGAAATATTCATTTGATATATATCTATAAGATATATTTATGATTTTCGTAGATATGATCATATCTCTGAATATGCAAGAAGATTTCTAGGTTTTACTTTTCAAGAATACATCACTACTAGGAATTGTATATTTTTACATAGGATCATTCACACCCGATGTCCACCATACTTATATAACAGACATAATTTCACCCGCTCCCAAAGAACCACAACCTTTATTCCTTTCCGGACTAATTACCTAAGTTCCTCGCGCTTGTTTGTTATGCACACAGTTATCTTATAGAACTCTCTCCCGTTTAATGTTAGTTCTTAGATGTATAATAAATATTCATCAACTCAATAGTGCAGTCTTTCTTTGATTCTTCATTTTAAGACCCGTAATCTAAACAACCTTACTCCAATCTCAATCCTTTCTCTTGACATATCAACTATTTTTTGTTCTCCTTGTATAATTCCTAGGCAAACATTTTAAATTGTTTATTAAAACCATGTATAAATGTAAAAACCATTTTCTAAGGACTACAAAAGATATTTTATCTTATTGTACACCCCAAATTTTGAAAATAAATAAAATGAAAAATCTTTGATTAAAATAAATTTTATATTGCTGTGCAGCAGAGTGAAATATTTGTTTTTAATTAAATACAACTCTTTTTATTTAATCTTTACAATAGGTGGTATTATAAAAAACATCTTTTACCTGCTTAATGGCAACAGGTATGCCCTAATAAAAGTGGTCCCACGTCAGGGTTGTCGCAGTTATATTACAATTTTTACATTTCGCGTTGCGGTAAAATAAACTATTGTAGCTTTTTGAATTAGTTTAATGCACAAACACAACATTTGCACAAATTATGTACTACTAAAAGATCGTCTATGAAGACTTTTGCGCAGTTACATACATAATTGATAAACTTACGACGTTGAATGAATACGCTTTTTTTTTGTTCACACTTTTCTATGTCAAATAAAAATTTTGGATGGAAAACTCTTAATAATAGCTCATAATTGCAACAGTATATTTTCCTGTTGGAAACCCCATTTTTTGAATGTGACCTAAGTATAATATTATTAGTTATGTATGATGATTTTTACACAATTTGTCCATGAATTAGTCCACTATGTGTAATGCTTATATCTACACACGAAGTGCAATAGGTAGGTACCTACACATATTAACTATGTATGTTACAACATTTGGCTTTCGAACTGAATTTCTGATTGTTTTCGTAACTGTTTTTAATTACCAAAATAACCATTATAATGTGATTGTCCCTTTTCAACAAGTTCATAAAATTAAATTTTAAAATCAGCAGTTTAAGTTTTAGCTGTGTCTATCTCTATCTAATATATAATTGCACTAATAACGCGCCTAACATTGTTTTAATTCTTATGAAAGATGTGTCAATAAGCAACTGGTTTTTCCACCAGATACACTATATCATACATAGCCACAGACAAAAAATATCATTTCTCTTAAAAAAAAACTCCTGTAAACTTATTTTTTTAATATAAACGTAAAATGTTACACCAAACACATATTAGACATTAAAATTTAAATTTTGCAACATACATTATTTCAATAAAAAACCCTTACCTATAGAGCAATTAAAAATTATAACACACTATAAAATGTTTTGCAAGGGTTTTAAGTATTTTTGTCTAACAAATAAATTAAATAAATGTTTGTATATAAATATGCGTTTGATACGGTCAACTAGACGTTCGAAAAGTAACTAACTACTATTACTAATTGTGCCAATAAAATGTATACACGAAGCTTTTAGATAGTCAGTTTGCGAGGTATGTATAATGTATCTTATTTGCTCAGTTTCAATTTCTTAAAGCTAAATTGAGAGAGTTGAGTGTTATTTAAACCTGTAGGTAGGTTAGGTACCTTCTAATGACGACTATGTGTTCTGGTTGTAGGGAAAATCCCCCGACTACTCAAAAAAGCACACACAATACTTTTTATAGCTTTAACACAAAATTTATTTATCTATATACTTCAATGTTTGCATCTACAATTCTACATATAGGTAGTATATATATTATTATGTATATCGGTAAAACAGGAGGGTGCTTACTTACTCTCACTCGGTTAATGGTTCACGAAGGATTAGGGATTTGGGTTCTGGAAACATTTTTCTCTTGAATTCAACAAGTGTTTACGACTTTGATATATGATGTTCAGCTGCACCTAGGGAAACCTTTAAGTGAGTTAAGGGAACTTGCCAACAAATTGAATGAAATAAACATTTGGTCTATATCCAACGGGTAGTAAAATCCCAGGTAATACCAATTTCCAAAAAGAACATTAGTTTATCGCCTTTGCCGAATTTATCTCTAAGCAATAACATAATTAAATCAGTAGAATCAGTCGTTAGCCTTGGGTATACAATAAATCGTAGTTTGTCTGGGTACAACCACACTAACGTCGTTATAGGTCGTATTTATGGATGCCTTCGTAGATTACAACTAAGCTCTTATTATATTCCATGTAACTCTCGCAAGAAGCTAGTTTTTTTTTGATAATGCCATTAATAACGTATGCTAAAGTTGTATACTGCAAGCTTGACTCATTGTCACAACGAAAGCTTCAAGTAGCCTTTAATGACGCGATAAGATATATTTATGATGTTCGTAGATATGATCATATCTCCGAATATGCAAGAATATTTCTAGGTTGTACTTTTCAAGAATACATCACTACTAGGAATTGTATGTTTTTACATAGGATCATTCACACCCGATGTCCACCATAGTTATATAACAGACTTAATTTCACCCGCTCCCACAGAACCATAACCTTTATTCCTTTCCGGACTAATTTACCTAAGTTCCTCGCGCTTGTTTTTTATTCACACAGTTAGCTTATGGAACTCTCTCCCGTTTAATGTTAGTTGTTAGATGTATAATAAATATTCATCAATTCAAAAGTGCAGTCTTTGTTTACTTCTCCATTTTAAGACCCGTAATCTAAACCCGTTATTTTTGATACGAAGTTTTCATTTTCATCACATATTGATTTCATCATATCGAAAGCAAATTCGCTGCTTGGTTTTTCAAAGCGTAATTCTGTCGTGTTTAAGGATAGTTATACTTTAAAAGCCCTTTATATTTCATTAGTTTTACCTTCTTTAGAGTACTGTTGTGTTATATGGTCTCCCTATTATTAAAACCCTTCCGATAGGATTGAGAATATTCAAAAAAGATTTACGCGCTTTGCGTTGAGGAATTTGTGCTGGTTAGAAGGTTTTCCATCATATGAATCTAGGTGCCCATTGATTGATTTGAAATCTTTAAAACGCCGCCGAGAAACTTTGCGTACACTTTTTATAAAGGATATAGTAGTTGGTAGAATTAACTCAACTGAGTTATTAAATCTTATGCCCTTTTATTTTCCAGAGATAAACCTTAGAAACAGAGATGCTCTTTTTCTTGTTCCCAGTAAGAGGACAAACTATGGTTTAAATGAACCTGTATCACGTTCATTATCTCTTTTTAATTCTATTAATCTTGAAGTCGACCTTCTAATGGATAGAAGTATTTTTAAGAATATTGTTTTTAGAATTTTTAATAATAATCAATAAATAATTGTTAAATGTAATCAAAGATAAATATCCATTGATGAATAAATAAATAAATAAATAAACAACCTTATTCCAATCTCAATCCTTTCTCTTTACATATCAACTATTTTTTGTTCTCTTTGTATAATTCCTAGGCAAACAATTTAAATTGTTTATTAAAACCATGTATAAATGTAAAATCCATTTTCTAAGTACTACAAAAGATACTTTATCTTAATGTACATCCCAAATTGTGAAAATAAATGAAATGAAAAATCTTTGATTAAAATTAATTTTATATTGCTGTGCAGCAAATGAAATATTTGTTTTTTAATTAAATACAACTCTTTTTATGTAATCTTAAACGGTAAAATAAGCTATTGTAGATTTTTGAATGAGCTTAATGCACAAACACAACATTTGCACAAATTATGTACTACTAAAAGATCATCTATGAAAACTTGTGCGCCTTTACATACATAATTGATACACTTACGACGTTGCATGAATACGCTTAATGTGATATGAACTGCTTTTTTTTTTGTTCACACTTTTCTATGTGAAATAAAAATTTGGGATGGAAAACTCTTAATAATAGCTCATAATTGCAACAATATATTGTCCTGTTGGAAAACCCATTTTTTGAATGTGACCTAAGTATAATATTATTAGTTTTGTATGATGTCACGCAAGTTGTCTTTGAATTAGTCCATTATGTGTAATGCTTATATCTACACACGGAGTCCAGATACCAAACAATGTTTCTAAATAGGTAGGTACCTGAGTACATATATCAACTATGTATGTTACAACATTTGGTCTTCGAACGGAATTTCTGATTGTTTTCGTAACTGTCTTTAATTACCAAAATAACCATTATAATGTGATTGTCCCTTTTCAACAAGTTCATAAAATTAAATTTTAAAATCAGCAGTTTAAGTTTTAGCCGTCTATCTCTATCTACTATATAATTGCGCCTTACATTGTTTTAATTCCTATAAAACATGTTTCAATAAGCGACTGGTTTGTCCACCAGATACACAATATCATACATACTCGTAGTCACAGACAAAAAATATCATTTCTCTTAAAAAACTCCTGTAAACTTATTGTTTTAATATAAACGTAAAATGTTACACCAAACACATATTAGGCATTAAAATTTAAATTTAGCAACATATACATTATTTCAATAAAAAATCCTTACCTCTAAAGCAATTCAAAATTATAACGCACTATAAAATGTTTTGCAAGGTTTTTTAAATATGCGTATGATACAGTCAACTAGACGTTCGAACAGTAACTAACTACTATTACTAATTGTGCCAATAAAATGTATACACGAAGCTTTTAAATAGTCAGTTTGCGAGGTATGTATAATGTATCTTATTTGCTCAGTTTCAACTTCGAAAAGCTAAATTGAGAGAGTTGCGGGTTACTTAAACCTGTAGGTAGGCTAAGTAGCTTCTATTGACGACTATGTTTCTGGTTGTAGGGAAAATCCCCCGACTACTCAAAAAAGCACACACAATACTTTTTGTTAATAGCTTTAACACACAATTTATTTATCTATATACTTACACTTATATATATTATTATGTATATGGGTAAAACAGGAGGGGGCTTACTTACTCAAGCAGGATTGTGGATTTGGGTTCTGGGAACATTTTGCTCTTGAGGTCAACAAGTGTTTACAACTTTGATATATGCTGTTTGTAAAAAGGATGCAATGATAACAAAGTTTTATTTATTCTATTTTGTCCAAAAACTCCTAAAACCGTAATTTTCTCAAAATTTTTAGTTCGTCAAAGAGGATATGTATTGATTAAATTCATTGGTTAAAGCAACCAGGTTTAAAATAGCTCCCATTTTAACGAACAACCAAACTTTGGTACGCTATAACTTAAGAACGAATTGACATACGGAAGTCGTAAATATGTCATCTTGTACTGTCTACAAGTTGCTCTTAGAAAATTTTGAAAAAATAGAGGATATGGTAGTTATAGAACAAAATAAAATAAAGTATTATTTTTAAGATGGCAGGATTTCCCTTTCGGTTCCACACTTAAAACTTGATTTTTTGAATAGAACATTTTGTTCCAAACATAACTAAGAACAAAAAAATTCCTCACTCAAAAACATAAATTTATTACATTTTTTTGATAAAATGTACTATACCCCAATATTTTCGATCATTTTTCAACAAATCTATTTATCTTACGATAAAGTGTCTTAAACTTTTGATGACATGATCTACAATATTCTTTTGAAAAAACCTATATATTTTTCGAGTAATTTCGAAAAAACTGAATTTTACCATCTTCCCCCCCCCCCCCCTCTAAAAAATTTTGCTCCGCTCCAAATTTATGGTACTTTTTAGGAAATGATTAGGACGTTAAAATGAAGTTCTCCACCAAAATTCAGCTTTGCCGAAATTTTTTCGAAGTGAATATCTTTTTTCCTACACTATACCGTGTCGACAAAAGGTAAATCACGACTAGAAGGGGGCAGGCAAAGTGTTGAATTGTAGATAGATATATATACATAGATATGTATATATATATAAACAAATTCTAAGATATGTGCTTAAATGAGTATGTATAATATTTTTTTCCAAAAAAAAACATTTTTTTAAATTTTATAAATGTATTCACGATACATATTTTGTATGTAATTACCTACTTAAATACATAATTGTATTGATTACATTGCTAGGAAATTTAATACACAAGATGCAAATTTCCAGAAAAATGCATGTAAACATTTTTAAATTTCGGATTAGCCGCGTTTATAATTTTTTAATGATTGTGAGCACAGTGTTAAACCGGAAGGGTTTTGTTTTCTACTCACATTTAGCCTTGGCACCGGGAAACTTCTGTGAAAATGTTACATACGAACGATATTTGGCGCATTTAGGTTTTTAGTCATAATACATTTGATGATAATACACAACACGGGATTATAACACTGTGTATCGTTGTGACGCGTGCCGTTGATAAAATTACACATACTCCTTTCCTTTTGTTCTAGAATATATTCAGTTCAAGTGCTTTGTTCAAGGAAATAGCAAAATTGTGGCGTCAAGTGCGGTGAAGTAAGGGCGGGTCAAAAAGTCCGTGACTTTTTGAATTTCTGACCTCTACTGGTACAGCAACACTGCTCCTGTCAACAGGCATCTGTCAGTTGACTCCTGTCAAAATTTAAACTTGCTGCATCAGTTAGTTTGTGTTTGAGAGCTATTTTTATCAGACTACTCATTAATTTGAGGAGAAAATGGAAAAAAGTGAATTTCGTGTGCTTATTAAGCATTATTTCTTGCGAAAAAAAACCATTACCGAGACCAAGGCTAAGCTTGATAAATACTATGGGGACTCTGCACCATCGATTTCAATGGTAAAAAAGTGGTTTACTGAATTTCGTTGTGGCCGAACAAGCACTGAAGATGCCGAACGTCCTGGACGCCCAGTTGAGGTCTCTACACCCGAAACAATCGAAAAAATTCACGATATGGTGTTGGCCGACCGAAGATTGAAAGTGCGAGAGATTGTGGAAGCAGTAGGGATCTCGCATGGTTCAGTGGTTTCAATTTTGAATGATCACTTGGGCATGAGAAAGCTTTCCGCAAGATGGGTGCCGCGTTTGCTCACAGTCGACCACAAACGCAATCGTGTAACAACTTCACAGGAAGGTTTGGCGTTGTTTAATCGCAATATGGAGGAGTTTTTGCGCCGTTTTGTAGCCGTGGACGAAACATGGATCCATCACAACACACCAGAGACGAAACAACAGTCAAAACAGTGGTTTTCTAAGGGTGAATCGGCGCCAAAGAAGGCCAAGGTGGGTTTGTCAGCCAATAAAGTTATGGCGACTGTTTTTTGGGATGCACGCGGGATAATCCACATTGACTACCTTCAAAAGGGAAGAACAATCAATGGGGAATATTATGCCAACTTATTGGACCGATTCAATGACGATTTGAAAAAAAACCGACCTCATTTGCCCAAGAAAAAAGTTCTTTTCCACCAAGACAATGCAAGGGTGCACACATGTGCAGTTGCCATGGCAAAAATCCATGAATTGGGCTATGAATTGCTCCCTCATCCATCCTATTCTCCAGATTTGGCTCCGAGCGACTACTTCTTGTTCCCAAACCTGAAGAAATGTCTTGTGCCGTGTTGATAATTATTGGTTTGGGTTGTTTGGAGTGATAATTGATAAGGCGACCTGAAGCAGTAGGTTTCTTATACCAATCGAAAATCAATCTGTCGTTTTGCCTTAAGACTTTCACATCCAGATATGGGAGTTCGCCATTTGATTCCATTTCGACCGTGAATTTAATTTTGTTATTGAAAGAGTTCAATGCATTTAGTGTTTTCTGTACTTCTTCGAATTTAATCACAACGAACAGGTCATCTACATATTTGGTTATGATCTTGGACTTGTAATCCAATTTACCCAAGACATCTTCTAGTAAGTTTTCCATCACTAAATCCGCTAGAATTGGGGAAGCTGGGCTGCCCATAGGTACACCTTGTTTTTGTTGGTAAATGGTACCTGAATATTCTAAATAGTTATTATCAATGACACAAAATCTCAATATTTCCATAAATTTCGCTTTTTTAATATTGGTATGTTCTTTAATCTTATCCCAGTTCATCTTTATAATATCCATAACTAGCAAAATTGGTATGCTGGTAAACAAGGAAACCACATCAAATGAAACCAATATTTCTCCATTTTCCAGGCGGACAGGTGTAACTTTTTCTATGAAGTCTTTCGAATTCTTCACATTAAATTTTGAATTATGTGTCAAATTCTGAAGAATTTTCACGACAAACTTCGAAAGCTCATAGCAAGGGACGTTCGTAGAAGCACAAATAAGTCTTAGAGGTATGTTTTCCTTATGGATTTTCGGCAAACCATATATTTTTGGGCTGGTAGCAGTATAAGTAGTCATCCTTTTCTTTAAAAATTCGGAAATATGACCTTCTTTAAACAAATATTTGACAAACTCATTGTTAGAAGTTTGCATCGTTGTTGTTGGGTTGTTTCTTAAGACCCTATATACGTTCCTGTCGGTCATAAGTTCCTGCATTTTATTATTATAATCTGTTTTATACATTGCTACTGTAACATTTCCCTTATCAGCTGCGACAATATAAACATCATTATGTTTTCTAAGGAACATTTTGGCTGTACTGTAAATTCTGTTTAAAAATTTGTCAAACCTAGAAATATATGCCGATCTTAAAAGGTTTTGTACAATTTCTGTAAAATTAGATCGAGCTATTTCCTGGTCACCCTGTTCCAGAGTTTTAATCAACTCTTCTCCATCAGTAATAATTTCAAAGAGTGGAAATTCACCTTTCTTGGTTGGCAGAGTGAATTTTGGGCCTAATGACAGAAGCCATTTGACATCCGACGGGAACTCTACAGCAGTATTGTTTACAAACCATTTATCTTGGAATTCTATATTCATTGTGTGTTTCAAATTCTCCTTTAAGCGTTCAAGTTTCTTTATATGTTTGTTTCTTATTCTCTCATTAAACAATATTGTGCTTGTTTTCTTGGCTATTGAAGAATGTAGAATATTCCTTAAATGTCAGTTTATTGGTGATGAAGCTTTCAAGTTTTTATATTCTTTTAAACTCTACCTTCTTTTGTATTTGTTTAAGAGAGATAGCAATATTCAATAATTTTGCATGAAAGTGTTCGATATGTAATAAAAGCTTACTTTCCAACTTTATTTCAGTTTCATTATATCAAAATTGAAAAAAATGATTTATGTTATTCGTTGAATAACGGATGAAATTAGGCAATAAACCAAACTCTCTACATTTAAGAAGAAAAATTAAAGAATTATTGTTTTTTGTGTATGAAAGTGTCTCTCCGCTATATTCCTTGAGTTTGTTGCAAGTTTCAATGTCATAATAGTTTCTAATGTGATTGTAGAACTCCATTTTGTTGTTGTAGGTGGTGTTTACGGCGTGCCCTCCGTAATATCAATAAAATTATATGTAATTTTTGTGACCTTTTATCGTTAAAGATATATGTAACTTTTTGTGGGCTGTAGGTCAATAAATTGAAGATGTTATTATTTAGTGTGCAACGTTTCGAACATGTTTATGTTCTTCATCAGGCCTTTATTAGTACAAAATTCACTCTGCCAACCAAGAAAGGTGAATTTCCACTCTTTGAAATTATTACTGATGGAGAAGAGTTGATTAAAACTCTGGAACAGGGTGACCAGGAAATAGCTCGATCTAATTTTACAGAAATTGTACAAAACCATTAAAGATCGGCATATATTCCTAGGTTTGACAAATTTTTAAATAGAATTTACAGTACAGCCAAAATGTTCCTTAGAAAACATAAAGATGTTTATATTGTCGCAGCTGATAAGGGAAATGTTACAGTAGCAATGTATAAAACAGATTATAATAATAAAATGCAGGAATTTAAGACCGACAGGAACGTATATAGGGTCTTAAGAAACAACCCAACAACAACGCTGCAAACTTCTAACAATGAGTTTGTCAAATATTTGTTTAAAGAAGGTCATATTTCCGAATTTTTAAAGAAAAGAATGACTACTTATGCTGCTACCAGCCCAAAAATATATGGTTTGCCGAAAATCCATAAGGAAAACACACCTCTAAGACCTATTTGTGCTTCTACGAACGTCCCTTGCTATGAGCTTTCGAAGTTTGTCGTGAATATTCTTCAGAATTTGACACATAATTCAAAATTTAATGTGAAGAATTCGAAAGACTTCATAGAAAAAGTTACACCTGTCCGCCTGGAAAATGGAGAAATATTGGTTTCATTTGATGTGGTTTCCTTGTTTACCAGCATACCAATTTTGCTAGTTCTGGATATTATAAAGATGAACTGGGATAAGATTAAAGAACATACCAATATTAAAAAAGCGAAATTTATGGAAATATTGAGATTCTGTGTCATTGATAATAACTATTTAGAATATTCAGGTACCATTTACCAACAAAAACAAGGTGTACCTATGGGCAGCCCAGCTTCCCCAATTCTAGCGGATTTAGTGATGGAAAACTTACTAGAAGATGTCTTGGGTAAATTGGATTACAAGCCCAAGATCATAACCAAATATGTAGATGACCTGTTCGTTGTGATTAAATTCGAAAAAGTACAGAAAACACTAAATGCATTGAACTCTTTCAATAACAAAATTAAATTCACGGTCGAAATGGAATCAAATGGCGAACTCCCATATCTGGATGTGAAAGTCTTAAGGCAAAACGACAGATTGATTTTCGATTGGTATAAGAAACCTACTGCTTCAGGTCGCCTTATCAATTATCACTCCAAACAACCCAAACCAATAATTATCAACACGGCACAAAACTTTGTAAACCGCATACTCGATACCAGCGATGTTTCTTTTCACCAGAAGAATATTAATATTATCCGTAACACCCTGTTCTCCAATTCGTTTCCCACCATCATTGTTCATTGCTTTCGCAAACACAAGCCACACCAAGTATTGATGACATCAGCAGGAAACAATGACCTGCCCAACATAAACATAACTGTGTCATATTTTGTTTTACTCTAATATATTTGTAAGCAATTTATGTAACAATGCAATGTGACATCGTATTTATGTTTGTAAGCAATTTATGTAAAACAATTAATATTATTTATTTTGCAATGCAATGTGTCATCGTATTATATTTGTAAGCAATTTATGTGACACAATTAATATTTATTTGTAACGTAATGTATCATCAATTTGATTGTTTAGTTTTAAGTATAAAAGAGACATATCTCGACAATAAAATTCATTCGTTTCGTTTAACAACAACAAGGTGTTTTTACTTCGAATCTACAATTCCTTTCAAGAACAAGTTCAAGTGCTTGTATATTGTAAACCTCGAAACAACAATTCCTTCAAGAACAAGTTCAAGTGCTTGTCTCTTGTAAACAACAAAATCTTATTGTACATCGAACAGTAAGAAGCTGAGATACATCTTTTACTCTAACTGTATTGGACAGTAAGAGCTAAAATACATTTGGTGACCCCGACTTTGGAACTTATCAACATTTAGAACTACACATTTGGTCGGCGAATCAAAATCAATTAAATCAACTAACGGCTCACAATGGAAACCGAGCAACGTCTTGCCGGAGAAGAAATTCAAACAATAATCCGAAATTTCAACAAAGATTCGCCAACGCGAAAAACAACAAAAGAGTACTTTACCTCTCGGTTAAACCGAATCGAGGCAATATGGAAGAACTTTGCAGTTAGAGACGAGGAAATTCGGGCATCAGATCTAAGCATAGATCACGAATACTTCACCTCGAACTACTTCTTCAAAATAAAAGAAATATCAGAAAAATACTCAAAGGTATTCAAGAATTCGCTTGCTGAAATACAGCCCAGCGAAACTGTAGGAACTGAGGGAGACCAACATGCAACCTCAGCCCCCTCAGTTCCGATTAAAACTCAAAGTACGCCCGAGGTGCTTACACTCATGCGCCGCCAGAAGGCATTGATGAACTCGTTAACCCGCCTTAGCAACGGCCGAGTTAAAGAAGAAGCCCCCATACAATGCCTAGAGGCAATGAATAAACTTTGGGACCAAATTGAAGAGTTACATTACGCAATTTGGGAAAGAAGCGAAGACCCACTTTCGGAGGGCTACGACATGAGCTCTTATTCAGAACTTGAAATAAAGGTTCTGAAAAACCGAGCTTCACTAAGGGGAACTTCAAATAATTCAAGAACGGATCATCTATCAGTACAACTTCCAAAGATGACAATCCCAAGGTTTGACGGCGATTACTTAAAATGGCAAACGTTTTCCGACATTTTTACCAAAATGATACATGGTCAAGATCTACCACTAATACAAAAAATGTGGTATTTAAAAACAAATGTTTCTGGTGATGCAGAACGTCTGTTAAGACACTTAGAACTGACAGAGGAAAACTATCCGATCGCATGGAAAACTCTTCAAGATCGTTTCAGCAACAAAAGGGCCCACACATTGTCCCTTATTCAAAAAATTTTGGGTTTGCCGCAGCAAGGCTCAGAAGTAAAGGCTATGAGAGAATTTCATGATACAATTCACGAATCATTGGCAGCTTTAAAGGCTCTCAATATTGATACAGACTCGTGGGCTCCTCTGCTTATCTAACTATTAACGAAGAAATTAGATCGACAAAGTCATTTACTCTATGAACAATCCGTCAAAAACCCCCGAGAACTACCAACAATGGAAGAATTCCTCAAATTCTTGAAAACCCGTTTTGAAGCCTTAGAAGCTGTTGGAGGAAAAGATAGAACCAAGGTGGTATCCAACGTTGCCACCTCCAACATAGACAACTGCAAGGTATGTGGCAATAAGAGCCATCCAATCTTTTACTGTGAAAAATTCTTGAAGATGTCAGCCGCTGAAAGATTAAGATGGACGCAGAAGCAACGATGGTGCGTAAACTGTTTCAAGCCCGATCACACGGCAAAAACATGTACGTCACGGAGTTGCACCAAGTGCGCAGGTAAGCACAACACGCTTTTGCACTTAAGTCAAAAAAATTCGAAACCATCCAACACAACAACGAGCGCAATTACTTCAGAGACAACAACCGCTAAACCTAGCACAACAAAAACTGAGGGTTTAGCACCGATTACTGTAGCAACAATTCAAAAACTTAATCACAACCACGACTATGTACTTTTGGCTACGGCAAGAGTTGTCATCACAGCAAACAATGGACAATCTTGTGTGGTCAGAGCGATCTTAGACTCAGGTTCACAGATAAATCTAGTCTCAGAGCGACTCATCAAACGTCTATGCTTATCACCTAAACCATCATCTCTTTGCATCGAAGGCATCGGGCGGAGAACACGAAACTCCACACAGCGAGTTAACATCAAACTCCAATCGTCAATTGGAAATTCCTACTGCAGAGTGGAAGCATTCATTCTTTCAAGCATAGTGTCATCTCAACCCACGCAGAACCTGGATACAACAACCTGGTCAATTCCTGAAAACATCAATCTAGCAGACCCAAACTTTCATCAGTCAGACAAAATTGATGTTCTTCTTGGAGCAGAATTATATCATCAACTTATACGTCCTGAGCAAATACGAATTGGTGACAAGATGCCATTGTTACAGAACACTGTCCTTGGTTGGGTCGTGGCAGGCAAAATTGAAAATGTCTCCTATAACAATGCCGCCTGTGCAATTTTCGGCGAAGACGACTCCACAAATGACCTCATCGAAAGATTCTGGAAACTGGACGACTTCGAAGACACACCAAAATCAATGACAACAACCGAAAAATATTGTGAATCACATTTTACTCAAACAGTTAAGAGATCCAACTCCGGTCGCTTTGAAGTTCGACTACCATTCCGAGAAAATGGTGAAGCCTTGGGTGACTCAAGACAATTAGCACTCAACCGATTTATGTCATTAGAAAGACGACTAAGCAAAAACCCAATGTTAAGGAACGATTATGTGAAATTCATGGACGAGTATGAAGCCTTTGGTCACATGGAACAATTAAATCCGGCCAACATCCCAAAACACCACTTCTTCATCCCTCATCACTGTGTACTCAAACCTGATAGCAGCACAACCAAACTACGTGTTGTTTTCGACGCATCAGCAAAAACTTCCACGGGCCTATCTCTCAACGATATACTTCATACTGGACCCACTGTTCAAAGTGAACTCTTCTCGATCCTACTCTGCTTTCGAATACATAGGTTTGTGTTCACAGCCGACATCGAAAAAATGTACAGACAGATCCTCATTCATGAAGAGGATCAGAATTATCAACTCATCGTTTGGAGACGGCAGCCATCAGAAGACATAAAATACTACAAACTCAAAACGGTCTCTTACGGAACCTCAGCCGCTCCCTACTTATCAACCAAATGCCTACAATTTTTAGCCTCTCAAAGCAAAATAACGCACCCAATCGGAAGCCAGATCCTGTTAGAAGACTTTATGTAGACGATTGCATTAGCGGATCCAACAGCATCACTCAGGCAAAAGAAGCTCAAAAACAACTAATGCCAATCCTGAACAACGCTGGTTTTAAACTTCGAAAATGGTGTGCAAACCATCCCCAATTACTATGTGACATTCACCCTGAGGATCAGGAAGTCAGCCTCGACTTCACCGACGGAAGCTACTGCACAATTAAAACACTAGGACTTGTCTGGCAACCTAAAACAGACGAGTTATGTGGGAGATCTCAAGTGAACGATTCTTCATCAATCACCAAACGTGTGGTTAGTTCAGAACTCGCAAGAATTTTCGATCCATTAGGACTATTTGGCCCTGTTGTAGTTCAAGCCAAAATCTTCATGCAAAAACTTTGGCATTTAAAACTCTCCTGGGACGACGAACTTCCACAACACCTCAAGGAAGAATGGTTTAGTTTCAGAAAGGACATAGCAGATCTCGATCAAGCGAAAATTCCCAGGCACATATTTAAAGGGAACCCTACGTCTATACAGATTCACACCTTCGTGGATGCATCAGAACGAGCCTATGGAGCCGCGGTGTATCTGCGTTCAACTCATCAAGACCAAACAACTATCAACAGGCTACTTTGCGCAAAATCACGTGTAGCTCCAATAAAACAGCAAACACTTCCCCGCCTAGAATTATGTGCTGCAGTCTTGGGAGCTGAACTTACCCGTAGAGTCAGAGAAGATATACGACTCCCAGAAGCATCAGTATATCTTTGGACAGACTCCCAAATTGTCCTCTCCTGGATAACCTAAACATCATCTTCATATCACACTTTCGTGGCGAATCGAATAGCAAAAATACAAGAACTCTCATGGGGAGCACAATGGCGTCATGTACCATCAAAGGAAAATCCCGCAGATTTACTTTCTCGAGGAATATCTGCACGCAACTTCATGTCCTGTCACATGTGGCTTTACGGGCCCTTATTTCTACATGCAAATGAATCGGCCTGGCCACATTCAACTCCAAAGGAACTAGAAACTCATTCCGATCTTGACCGAAAGAGAAAACATACTGTTGATATAGCACTACAAGATGATTCTCCAAGTGATTTCATATATAAAATACGACATCGAAATTCTTTTAAGTTCCTGCAACATACCATCGGCTATATGCTTCGTTTCATCAAACGGGCCAAGAAACTCAAGGTTAATCCGGAGTGGCAGAGGGCACTCTCACCCAAAGAGCTCAACGAATCTCTCATTACCATTGTGAGACAGATACAATCTTCCGAATTCAAAAGCGAAATTCAAGATCTTAAGAACCATAAGGGACTTTGCAAATCTAGTGGACTTACAACTCTGGCACCATTTCTAGATGACAACCATGTTCTTCGCGTAGGAGGACGACTACAAGCTGCATCAATATCATTTGATGCAAAACATCCAATACTACTCCCATACAACGAAGCAATTACAAAATTGCTATTCAAATACAAACATGAGCGCCACAATCACTGTGGACCGCAAACACTGCTGTCCATTTTAAGACAACAGTTTTGGCCAATCAAGGGTAAGATCACAGCCCGACACACAGTTCATAATTGCATAAGATGCACGAGAACAAAACCACATCTGATGACCCAAGTCATGGGGAACCTTCCAGCTGATCGAGTAACGCCAAATAGACCATTCCTTATCTGTGGCGTAGATTTCTGCGGACCTCTTTGGGTCCACTATAAAATCAGAGGCAAGAAACCACACAAGGTGTACTTAGCAGTTTTTTGCTGTTTCTCAACTAAGGCAGTTCACTTGGAAGTAGTAACAGATTTAACCACTGAAGCCTTCATTGGAGCCATGAGAAGATTTATTAGTCGAAGAGGAAGAATACAAACGCTGTATTGTGATAATGCAACCAATTTTGTCGGAGCCAAAAATCAGCTAGCCGAACTCAAGGATATTTTACACACAGCAGAAGCTAGAGAAGCCATCATCAAGGCCAGCAGCGATAAGGGAATAACCTTTAAATTCATTCCACCAAGAGCCCCCCACTTCGGCGGTTTATGGGAAGCAGCAGTCAAATCAGCAAAGCATCTTCTACTCCGAACGGTATCCACAGCATCATTAACACATGAGGAACTAGAGACTATTGTGATTGAAATAGAAGCAATCCTGAATTCAAGGCCATTAACTCCACTATCAGATAACCCAAATGATCTTGCCGCCCTTACACCAGGACATTTCTTAATTGGAGAACCCCTCACCGCACAAATCGATCCCAACATAGTTCCAGAAAACAAGAATCTAAGAAATCGTTGGAGTAACATATGCTACCTTAAACACGAATTTTGGAAACGATGGTCAACAGAATAGCTCAACCAACTCCAACAGAGAAGCAAGTGGAACAAGAGGCATCAAGATATCGAAATCGGGGATTTAGTTATCATCAAAGAAGATAATACACCAACCCTCAAATGGCCATTGGGAAGAATTGTCGACATCTTTAAGGGGCAGGATGAAGTCGTTCGAGTGGTCAACGTAAAAACACAGTCAGGAATACTGAAACGACCGATTCATCGTCTAGCGCCACTCATCGAAGACAGGGAAGATGCAAACCATGAAGATGAGGACATACTGACGGAGACATCACCAAAACGACGAAAAACATGCAACACTTCACTAATAACAACGATGATTCTGTCATTGTGCTTGCTTCCAATAGTTATCGCATCACCGATAAACATTACAAGGTTTAAAAATAATCCTGGACTATACTTTGAAAATTTTGGATCCATGAACCTGATTGTAAATGAATGGAACATCATAACATATTATGACCTAGCACCTATTCTAGCTGAGCTTGAAGCATTCAACAACGGGACGAAGGCGCTTCAACACTTATGTAATCAACTACAGCTAAGAACAACATGCAATGCAATGGTTAACCATCTAACGAATATGAAGATATCACTACAAGGAGATACCAACTTGATTTCAAGACATCGAAGTGCTAGAGCAGCAATAAATATTGTTGGAAACATAGCTCACTCCTTATTTGGGCTACTAGATTCCGACTATGCAGAAGAATTGTCCAAAACAATCAACCAAATAAATATCAATGATGCTCATCTCTTGTCAATGTTGAAAAATCAGACCTCTGTTATTGACTCAACCATCAACATAATAAAGCATGATCAGCTCCAGGTCCAAGATCGCATAAATATGGTTCAAACTCAAGCCAACGAGATCATTGCAAGAATTGGAAATGCCACTGAACAGGTTAGAGTGTTTCAAATCTTTACTACACTTGCTATGCAACTAATGATGATGGCATCCAATCTACAACGGATAGAAAGCACAATTCTTGATACACTAACAGATATACATTATGGCAACATCAACCCACTACTACTTTCACCTGCCCAACTTAAGGCTGAAATCATAAACATAAGAAATCACTTACCATTGTCACAGAAGCTACCATTCGAACAAGAAGATTTGCTCCAATTCTACAAAATATCAAAAACGAAGGGAGGCAACGCAGGAAATCACTTAATATTCGTCATTACCATCCCGCTCGTTGAACAAAAAGCATTTGAGTTATTCCAAATAAGATCAGCCCCATTAATTATAAACAACACGCTTCTGACCATAAGCCCAGCCATAGAGATTCTGGCCATAAACCGTCATAGAGACCAGTATTTTCCAATGACTTCATCAGAATTCAAGGATTGCAACAAAGGAAAAGATATGCAGTATTTCTGCTCAACCAGAAAGGCCAAATATCACGCAGGTTCACAAGCGTACAACTGTGAATTTTCTCTTTTCATCAACAACACCGCAACTTCGAGTAACATTGTACGGCCCATCAACAACTTTATATGGACCCAATTGAACAATAGAAATCAATGGATTTTTGGAACCCTTCAAGATATTCAACTTACTGCTGTATGCAATTCCGAAACCTGTCAAATGGATCTCGCTGGAGCTGGACTCCTCTCAATCGAAGGCAACTGTAGATTGAGAAACAACCTAGTTACCATTCAAGGAATCCAGGTGACAATAAGCAACGTACATTCATCCTTCATAAGTTTTGGAAATTTATCAACGATAGCGAAACTAAGTGATGATTAACAACTCGCACATTGAATCGCTTACAACACTCCAAAACCAACTTTCAACATTACAACATCAGAAGCTCGCAAACCTCAACGAAAAAATACTTACTAACAACATTCATCATTACTCAATCAGCTATCTGGCACTTACAAAGCAGTCTGCCTGGGAGTCATATTTCTGCTGAAAACTGGGAAGCAAATGACGTCAAACGAAAACTCCATTCCTTCACCGCCCAAAACTCAATACAACGTTTCGGAGGTATAGTTTGTTGAATGAGTTCCCATTCAACGCGGGGAAGAATGTTCATTGCTTTCGCAAACACAAGCCACACCAAGTATTGATGACATCAGCAGGAAACAATGACCTGCCCAACATAAACATAACTGTGTCATATTTTGTTTTACTCTAATATATTTGTAAGCAATTTATGTAACAATGCAATGTGACATCGTATTTATGTTTGTAAGCAATTTATGTAAAACAATTAATATTATTTATTTTGCAATGCAATGTGTCATCGTATTATATTTGTAAGCAATTTATGTGACACAATTAATATTTATTTGTAACGTAATGTATCATCAATTTGATTGTTTAGTTTTAAGTATAAAAGAGACATATCTCGACAATAAAATTCATTCGTTTCGTTTAACAACAACAAGGTGTTTTAACTTCGAATCTACAATTCCTTTCAAGAACAAGTTCAAGTGCTTGTATCTTGTAAACCTCGAAACAACAATTCCTTCAAGAACAAGTTCAAGTGCTTGTCTCTTGTAAACAACAAAATCTTATTGTACATCGAACAGTAAGAAGCTGAGATACATCTTTTACTCTAACTGTATTGGACAGTAAGAGCTAAAATACTACCAGCAAACGGGAAAAGAAAATAAACTTGATGCCCAACAAGCTACTGTTTACAAGAGTGCACTTTTCATTCCCCACCTCTCCAACCGTATTAACACTGCACCTATTAGAGACAAGACGAAGACAAAAATAGCTTTCAAATCTGCGAATCCCCTGAAAGACAAGCTTTTTACTAACATCAAAGGGAAAGTGGATAAGATGGAGAAAGCCAACATTGTTTATAAAATCAACTGCTTGGGTGGGAAAGAGACGACATGCTCATCGGTCTATATAGGTACCTCCAAGCAAAAACTTAAAAATCGTCTGTCTGGTCATAGATCAGATTCGAATAGCGGGTCTGCACAAAAAACTGCACTAGCTCTCCACTGTTTGCAAGAAAAACATAAACCAGATTTGGATAATGTGGAGATTTTGCAAACAGAGCAACACTACTCAAAGAGAATGTTGCTGGCGATGCTACATATAATTAACAACAACAATGCCGTCAACCGAAGATCAGACTGCGAAAAGCTTAGCAGTGCATACAGCCAACTGATCAAGCGACCAACAACACACAGTAGGTTTAAGTATAGGTGATTGTGTATAGTAATGGACGTTTTCTCTTGTCTACCAGTAAATTTAAATTCGAATTCAAAAAAATTTAAATTCACTAATCAATTTGATGTTTTTTGTAATAGATTTTGTTGCTCGAGATTTTTGGTGTATAATGTGTAATTTTCTCGGCTTTACTTAAATTCCTTAAAAATTGTTTGTAAGTTACTTGACGTCATATGTATATAAAACTTTTTATATTAATGTATGTATTACTTTTATATTTTGTACTAATAAAGGCCTGATGAAGAACATAAACATGTTCGAAACGTTGCACACAAAATAATAACATCTTCAATTTATTGACCTACAGCCCACAAAAAGTTACATATATCTTTAACGATAAAAGGTCACAAAAATTACATATAATTTTAGTAAAATAACAATATTCATGATTGTGCATCGAATATTATTCGCTTATTAATACATTAAATACAATAACAAAGTGAAATCCTTACAAAATCACGAAATTTTACACAAGGTCATTATGGCCTGATGAATAAGTAACGATGTGACGTAATGATGTGTGAAAACAACTTGAACACGTTACTAATAGCAGATTTGAAAGCTAGAGTAGGGAAAAAAGCCGGATATAATCGACAGTCTAAGGATGAAATAAACAATAAAATATTGGCACTATGTGACTCATTTGGGCTTAGACGGAATAGTCGGAATAAGTGAGGGCGATCCATTTGGTAAATTCGCATTTGTATGAAGTCAGGGTACTTCAGTGATTGACATCAGTTTTATATCAGGAGAATGGAATAATTGCGCTACTGAATTTGAAGTTTTACAAGATCCTTACATTGATCATATGCCTGTTGTGGTAACTTTAGATATCCAGGGAACAACAAACGGCGGAATAGTAGATTTGAAGTTGCTTCCCAAATAGTGTGAAAACTGGAAGCCAACTGGATGATATACTAAGCAATAATGAAACAAAGGACCTACATCGAATTGAACAAATAATACATCAGATGAAATCTGGTCAAAGACAACAAATGAAAACACATAATTTGAAGGAACCATGGTTTGGCGAAGAATGCATGAATGCGAGAAAAAGATCGTATGCTTGGCTTAGCACATTTCGAAAAACCAATGAGATCCAAACTAAGCAATTTTATATCGAAGCAAACGCCAAATTCAAAAATTTATGTAAACAAAAAATGAAGAATTTTTACGAACCCGAGGCTTTAAAGTTATCCCGAACTAGATATGTTACAGATTTTTGGAGTCTAGCAAGAAAATTCAACGGTGAAAGGTACGTGATTAGTAATGACTTAAGCCCAAGAGTACCTACTTAATTCCCGTCTTCAAAATCTTCTAAACCCAGCAACAATAAATAATATTGAAATACATTATGCAAAACCTAGGTTTGAAAATGATATTTTAGATATACCGATAACCCACATAGAAGTGTTAGACACTTTAAGTGACCTGAAGGATGGTAAAGCTGTGGGGTCAGACAGGATACCGGCTCAATTCTACGAGTACAAATACGGAACTTTTAATTTGAGCAAAATACTTACTTCAGCTTTCAATGAAATTTCTGATATTGGTATAATTCCTCGGCAGTTTCAAGAGGCATTTATATTCCTAATTCACAAAAAAGGTTATACTTTAGACTTTGGAGAATTTTTAAGAAGTGATTCTCGTCGGCTTTATTGGTCGTATTGATGATGAAATGAAACCAATTTTCATTTTATTTTCCCATATTCCGTCTGAGAGAACTTCTATGGCTGAACTTTATACCACACAGGCAGGATCTTCCTCTCATATGTAGCATTTGTAATATGAAGGAGCGAGAAGATACTCGAAACAAGAATACATTTTAGGAAATAATTACATATCAAATGAGTAAACTATTCAGATTTTGAATGAAATGAATGTTTCAAAATTATTTCAATTTTGTAAAATTGCACTCGGATACAGAGCCAAAATAGTATGTGGGGACTTTTAGTGTTAATTGGATATAAAAATTAATAAAATTATCTTTTTTTTCTATTTTTACAAAATAAGAGCAAATGTAATAAACTTTTATCTTAATTTGTTTTTTAATAATTTGTGTCAATAAGGCAGACGGCAAAGCCATGTCATAATGATTTTTGTAATTATATATATCTAAAACTTTAACTTTTGTTTTATATTTGTGAAAATTAAAAATGTAAAAATTAATTTAATAAAAATCATTTAATCTAATCTAACTCTATTCTAAATAATTAAATTTAGCTTGTGAAATCACTGTTTTATATTTATGTTTTTTTTTGTGAAATATCATTTCTGATTACACGATTCACATTGGCAGTGATTTCCTTGGTGTATATTTATCATATCTTTGACCTATGAGTATGTCCTTGTATTAAAGGAACTCCTCTTACCTAGAGATATCACTGGTTGGTATTCGCGCAATTTTTCATCAAAAACATTTCATTTTGGAATACCCCAGATACACCAACTTAGTGATTTCACTACCGAATAGTCACCAAGAAAGTCACTTGGTGAACGCCAATGCCAAGCACATATTAATTTCATCGGTGTATTCACCTCAAATTCTTTGGGTGCTTCAGTTCCTTGAGGAAAAAGTTGGTGGTTCGTGTATGAATTTTTTAAAATTTCCCACTGGGCTTCTTCGATAGTGTAGTGGCGTAGACTTAAGCGCTGGTATGATTACAAACATAAGGCGTATTGGGATGAAGGCTTTTATGCCGAACGCGCATGCGAGAATGAGAAAATTATATAGAAGTATGGGAGTTCAATGGAGCAAGAAATAGAACAGAACATAGATAGAAATATAATAAGGAAGAGATATAAGCAAATCTCTATGATGCACTGTTGTTCCATCCTAGGCCCCGGTGTCCGGATATACATAATATACATACTTACATATCAACGATTCATCTATATAGGTAGGAAAATATTACCCTCCTTATTTATATAGTTAAAATCCATTGAAATATATGTTTGTAGGTAGGTACCAATATAAATATTCGTTGAATCATGCATTCGGTAATTCATTATACTAAGAATTAAGGTAATCTTACCTACATCGGCTTTAATTCTGAATAGGGTAACTAGGATACCTACCTACTAACAGTGTCAGTGGTTAGCTTCACTTAAATTTTTAGCTACAAGAGCAAGTTCGTACGATCCAGTCGTGCATTTTATTTTTTTTAATACAATTCTATATACTACTGAAATTATTCAGCCAAGAAGAATTATCATTATATTTAATTGCACTTGTTGAATTATTGATTCAAAATAGCTTTGAATTGAAGTTTTTGTTTGTTTTAATACCACTTGGTATCATCAGTTGGCTAGTGCGGGCCTTACCAACACGCACATTTTGTTAAGTTAATTAAGTTCGTCTACCAAGGATTTTTTGACAAAAAAAATAATGTGAACTGTATCCATCAAGATTAAAATTTTAATCATTAAAATTGGAAGATTTTTTTTTTTGTAATTTAATTTTTATTTATTATTAACTTAAAACTAACTTTAAGCTAGACAAAAATGTTTAAAACTTAAAATTATCAATAACTTACAACTAATTTACTGGCCCCTAACAGGCGCTCTAAACTAAACTATATCTCTTAATACTAATGTCCTACGACCTAAAAACTATATTAATTAATTCTAATTATTTTATTTCTATTTAACCAAGAAAACTTTTTTAACAAAAAACTTAGTAATATGTTTTTTTTTATAATCTTTACTTATAGCCTACCTAAAGCTAGACTAAAAATAATTAAATGTAGATACAACTAACTTATACTAACTAAAAATAACTTAAACTACTTAAGATAACTAGAAATACCTAAAACTACTGAAATATACTTAAAAACTAGGACAGCCGCAGCAGCTTTTTTAGGTTGTTTTTATATTTTTTTTGGATATTTTGTATACGCATGCAGACACACAGATCCATAAAATCCACACAGCCATGTACATACGTACATACATGTTCGTATGTACATACATGCACAGGTACGCAGCTGAATGCACATATGCCCCCGCATACATACATATTTTCTATTTTTTTTTGTGCCACCCCGACTGCTCCTTATACCTAATTTACCTAAATCGATGTAAGTCGGCCAATACATACCATCCTAATCGACTATATGTATCATGTTCAGAGAGCCACCAGAACTGGTTCTCTTGCTTCGCCCTATCCCTTTGGTCCCAATCGGACACAGCCCACCAGAACCGAAAGCGCTCTTCACCACCTTGGGCGATGACGTCTCGACCATACAGGAGTCGCCTATCTACAATTCTTCGGCTGACGTGGTAGATTAGCAGAACCGCCAACCTATCCTGTACTGTCTAAATAGATGAATGAATTGGGAGGGATGTAGCCACTTAGCCACACATGATCATAGTATTCGCTATTGGGGTAATAAGCCATAAGAATTAAGCTGTTGGTTTAGGACATCGTTCTTGCAATGTGACCCCGAATCAGCTTAAAAATTATCTATTTTGTTTATGTTGGCGCCGGTGTATAGAACATGGTTGGAATAATATCGTGTGTACTCCGACTCTAGTGTTCTGTGTAATCCTAGGCAACGTCTACGACACTGCCTCTCAAACACATGAATCTTTCCCATTTGAGATGGGGCAAAGTTGAACCACACCGGGCATCCATAGGCAATCATCGGCCTGATGAGGGCCATGTAGCAAATCACCTTCACCCTGCTGTCAAGAAGACTGCTATAAAACAATTATTTTGTTAGGGCAAAGGCTCCCCTAGCCCTAGCCAGAGCAGCACCAATATGTCTGTCGAAATACAAGTACTGATACAACCAGATACCAAGGTACTTTACTACACTTTTACTCGCCAGTGGATGTCAGTGTGGCCGTACGATCACCAGCTTGCGCCAGTTCTTTCTCGTATCCCTTGAGGCACTAGACAACGGAGTCTGATTTTCAACTTCCAGTCATCACAATATCGCTGAATCGTTTCGAAATCATTCTGCAAAAGATTTTTGATGACCTCAACAGTTTTTTTTTTATTATTCATTTTTATTTAATCTTAACTTATAACTATCTTAAAGCTAGACAAAAATGTTTAAAACTAGCCTTATTATCAATAACTTACAACTAATTTACTGGCCATTTACGGGCGCTCTAAAGTAACCTATATCTCCTAATACTAATGTCTTTCGACCTAAAAACTATTTTAATTAATTCTAATTATTTTATTTTTATGACCAAGAAAACTTTTTTAACAAAAAACTTAGTAACATGTGTTTTTTTTTTAATTTTTACTTATAGACTACCTAAAGCTAAACTAAAAATAATTAAATCTAGATACAACTAACTTTTACTAACTAGAAATACTTAAAACTACTTACATCTACTTAAAAACTAGAACAGCCACAGCAGCTTTTTTCGGTTATTTTTATATTTTTTTTTTGTATATTTTGTATACGCATGCAATCACACAGAGACATGCAACCCGCACAGCCATGTACATACGTACATACACATTCGTATGTACATACATACACAGGCACGCAGCTGCATGTACGAATGCCCCCGCAAACATACATATTTTTTAATTTTTTTTGTGCCACTGTTCCTTATACCCAATTTACCTAAATCTACGTAAGTCGGCCAAGACATACCATCCTAATCGACTTTATGTATCATAATGCTGTTCAGAGAGTCCAGAACTGGTTCTCTTGTTTCGCCCTATCCCTTCGGTCGCGATCGGACACAGTCCTACTGAACCGAAAGCGCTCTTCTCCACCTTGAGCGATGACGTCTCGACCATACAGGAGTCGCCTATCTACAGTTTTCCGACTGACATGCTAGATGAGCGGAACCGCCATTCTATCCTGTATCAGCCCTCGACTGTCTAAAAAGAGGAATGCATCGGGAGGGACGTAGCCACTTAACCGCGCACTCTCAAAATATTCATTATTGGGGTAGTAAGCCCAAAAAATTAAGCTGTTGGTTGAGGACATCGCTCTTGCAGTGTGACCCCGAATCAGCTTAAACAAAAAATTATCTATTCTGTTTATGTTGGCTCCGTTGTATACTCCGACTCTGGTGTTTTGTGTAATCCAAGTCAACGTCTAAGACAATGCCTCTCAAACACCCGAATCTTTTCCATTTGAGATGGGGCAACGTTGAACCACACCGGGCATCCGTAGGCAATCAGCGGCCTGATGAGAGCCACGTAACAAATCAGCTTCACGCTGATGTCAAGACAGCTGCTATAAAACAGTCGTTTTGTCAAGCAAAGGCTCCCCTAGCCCTGGCCAAGGCAGCACCTATATGTCTGTCGAAATACAGGTACTGATCCAACCAGATACCAAGGTACTTTACTACACTTTTATTCGTCAGTGGATGTCCATGTGGCCCTACGATCACCAGCTTGCGTCAGTTCTCTCTCGTATCCCTTGAGGCGCTAGACAACGGAGTCCTAAGCAAAATAGTTTCTGATTTCTGGAAGTTGATTTTCAACTTCCAGTCATCACAATATCGCTGAATCTTGTCGAAGGCACTCTGCAGAAGAATTTTGATGACCTCAACTGTATTAGCTATTAGATCGTCAGCGTACGCAATTGCCTGAGTTAGACTACCTATCAGATCGCTGGTATAAATGCTGAATAGAATCGGCGAGTTAACTGCTCCCTGCTGAAGGCCATTGTTAATTTTAAAAATTGCGGTAGAAGTTACATTGCCACTCTTGACAACAAACTTTCTACCATTTAGCATGTCATAAAGCATATACAATAGAGGTTTACTTATACCTAGTCTGGTTAGCTTTAGATAGAGACCTTCTAACCATACGGTGTCGAAGGCCATCTCCAAATCAACCAGACAGGCACCCGTACACTGCTTTTTAGTTTTGTTCCATTGGATATCAGAAACTAGTTTAGACGCGGCATGAATTGTGTCATGTCCCGCACTAAAACCGAACTGATTATCCGTGATGATATTTTTGTCCTCCGCCCACTTGAACAGGGCTCTATTAATAACCTTTTCAAATACTTTGCTGATACTCGGATGAAGACTTATCGACCGGAGATCCGCCGGATTGGAGTTGTCCTTTCCCTTTTTTGGGAGAGTGTGCACCACAGCTGTCTTCCACCGCACTGCATAATATGCATTATTCAGCGCGTTTTTAACAGTGTGGTATAAATGACAACTGCTTATTGAGGCAAATGTCGTAGTACAACGTTGGATATACCATCAACTCCTGCTGACTTCTTTTTCTTTAATGAATCGAATATGAGCTGGAGCTCATTCTTCGAAATTAACAGGGGACTGGACCCATTTCCGTCGGCGATTATGGCGTTTGTCCAATCTTCATCATTAAACCCGGTAAAACCATGGTTCTCAGATCGCCATTCACTTATATCGTTCCGGAGCCATAAGTGATGAAGCAGAGCTCTGTTCTCCAGGTCATGCTTCGGGCGAATGCTAGCACTCACCTTGTACACTTGCTGGAAAGCAGCCCCCCAGCCTCCACTCTCTCCTTCGGATCTTCGATTATATAGAGGTCATCGTCCAATAGGGCGTCCTCTGGGTCTATGTCTGCTGTCAGCAGTACGTCTTTGTTCTCTGTCGGTCTCTGGAGCTTAAGACACGGAAGATCGTTTTGATCCTTTCTTCTATAAATCTTATTAATTTTTGGGAACATACTTGGGCCGCTAGAGCTAAGGGCACGAATTTGTCCCAGAACAAATTAATACCCAACCTATAATTTTCTTTGATCAATTTGTTGATGTTGTTGATGGACGACTTCAGTGTCCTAATCTCCAGATCTCGTGTATCAGTAAACCGCCTGTACAAGCGTTTAAGTCTTGTCAGTAGTCCACTTTTTTGTCTGTGAAGTGCGTCAATTGTCGCGTTACGGTACATGTCAGTTGCGTTACGTTCTTTGTATTTCGGTATTGTTCTGTTCATTGTTCGTAGAATCGTTTCGTCAATTTGTTCTAAGTATCTGTCGATTTCAGTATTTGTAAGGTTCCTGTCATTTGGTGGGGATATACCATTTGAACATAATTCACTCAATAAGGCATTGGAGAAGCGTGGCCAGCGCACCTTAATGTAATTGTAAGTCTGCACAGGCACATACTCATCCAACTCCAGAAGGTCGTTCGGAAGTTGTATAACCTCGGCGAATCCGCAGTGGTCACTGTTTTACTCGATCGTTCGTGAAGAATTTTTTGGTCGTTGACCCACAGTGTAAGTAATTGTTAGTCTTGCGTCTTTCAGCAATAGATCCAGATAGGTACCGCTTCTTGGAAACGATGATGGCCTCTCTGTGGCTAGAAGATCGAGGCGATACTCAAGGTTGTATCGACCCATCCAATTATACAAATGTTTACCTCGAGGATTTTGTATTTGATTTCCCCAATCTATGTGTTTGGCGTTTAAATCATCGGCTAATATGTAAAAGTTTTCTTCCGAGCTCAATCTGAAGCATTCAAAAAGCTTTTCAAGCTCTGTTATAAACTGGGTGAGCTGAGGTCTTTCCGGTGCATAGGCAGGGCTCACATACATTCGCTTCCCTGTTGGAGATGAATACATATGATGCATGCCTCTAAGGTTCGAAATTTTCGCACACTATTATATATTACCTTATGACTAATACCTTTACGTATAGAGATTGCGACGCCTCCTCCTTGAGTGGAGTTGGGTCGGTCTCTTCTTACGATATTGTAATTGCTGTTAGTCAATTTATGTTTCTGGTTAAGCTTAGTTTCGCTAGCCATAAACACATCTGGACTTATGTCTTTCAGCAATTGGAATAAATTCGCTCTAAGCTCGGCCATAATCAGTGAATTTACATTCATAGCTGGGATCTTAAAGGGCCTCTCCGGCTGCGCGCCTTAACCTCTAAGTTGCGTTAAGCACGGCAAAACAGAGTAGAGAAAATCCGCCCTAGTCGCCTGCTCCCTGATCTGGTTTCGGAGGCCAGTCAATTGGCCTTGGATGGCCAGCAGAATGCCCATAATATCCGCCTGTGCCACCGGCGCCTTGGGCACGGGGCCTGTTGGGCGACCTGTGGTGTAGGCTGTACCATGCTTCCCCTTCCCGACGCCATTTGGGCGTAAGAAGTTTGGGGGTTGACGGGCGTTGTTGTAGGAGGGGCACTGTTGGGCGCTTTTCTACCACTGTTTGCTTTGCTGCTTTATTGTTCTTTATAAGCCGAAAAGTCGGGCATCCCCGATAGTTACGGGGTGTCCGTCGCCTCGGCAGAGCACACATTTAAGCTGGGTCCTAACTTCGACCCGTTCCTTTCCTTACTTGCATTCATCTGCATTGTGGTTCTCTCCACACTTAACGCAGCGTGACTGCATTTCGCAGTTTGCTGCGGCGTGGCCGAACCCTTGGCAGCGCATGCATTGAAGTATGTCGCCGCGCCTTTTTAATTTGTCCCAATTAGTTGAAAATGGAGATACTCTTCAAACTATCCAGTTTGCTGCTGGGTGAGAGTTGAACAAGGAAGAAGGGAAGACTCCGCTTTTCCCGCCTAGCTCTAACTGTAGCGAACGGCTTGACCCCGATAAAGTGGAGATCGTCATTCGCTTTTTGGCGGAGTTCTCTTAAGACCACCTGTGGTTCCGTGCAGGAATCTATGCGCTTCAAGAGCACCGTTTGAAACTTTTCGGTCTTAGGGGTGAAACTAAAGAATTCAGTAGTGGATTCTTTTAGCAACGCCTTAATTTTTGTGTGCTGTTCCAGTGTGAAGCAATGGATAACATGCCTATCATTATTTAGTCTTTTAATAGTAAAGTTTTGACCTATGGCCAACTTACACAGATTTATGGTATCCTGTAACTCCATTTTATAAGTATTTATGGGTGGCACCTTTTACTTTTTTCGTAATCGGCGGCTGTGGCTGCTGCTGCTGAGACTGACCTTACTGCTGCTGTTAATTCTGCTGCTTTTGATTCTGCTGCTGCTGTTTTTGTTGCGGTTGTTTCTGGAATTGTATCTGCTTCTGTTGCTGTTGTTTTTGCCGTTGTTGTTTTGGCTGTTGCTGTTGTTTTTGTAATTGTGCTTTTTGCTGTTGTTGTTGTTCCTCGACTTCTTTCAGTTCTTTCGCTCGGCGCGCTTCCATCTTGGCCTTAACGGCGAGAACTATAAGATCTTGGTGGCTTTTCAAACTTTGGATTTGTGCCTCCATTGCTTCAATTTGAGCGACCATTCTCTGTTCCTCGTTGTCATGCTCCTCAGATGACGCCTCTGATGTGTAGAGGTTCACGAAGGTAGTACTATCGCCCGTCGTGAAGTGCCCTTCTCCTTCCGCAGAGATATATTCAATACCCTCTTCGGGTGAAGTGTCTAACTGGGTTTGTCTTGCTGCCTCTGACGTCTCGTCTATATCCGACGTCTTCACCCCAGCTCGCAGCTTTGCTGAGGTGGCCGTGCATCGCCTCTTTACCAAATTTGATGCGCACTTGATCCTCTTTCTGCGCTTCTGATTAGCATTGGATGATGTTGCTGTTGTTGTTATTGCTGTTGATGCTGTTGCTGCAGAATCACTGATTGTAAGTAGAATATCTTTCGGTGTTCCCTCAGCTGATCCCGTTGCTGGCCTCATTGGCCCTAGGACACCCTTCGATGCCTCGGTGCTTAAACTCCTCCTTTGCTCGTTTTCCCAACCAATAAATTTTCCACTTCACGGTTGTGAAAATAAGGTTGCAAATTTCTGATGCCCGGCTGGGAATCGATCTGATGACCCTCGGATTCTCGGTCGGCCACTCTACCTTTGTGCTACTGCACCACTTGAGAAATGTTGATTTAACGTTACACTTAATCTCTCACCAGAAATTTAATTTGCAAAAAACTGGAAAGCCTCAACGGTTTTTTTTGCTCCCCTAGCCCTGGCCAGAGCAACACCTATATGTCTATCGAAATACAAGTACTGATTCAACCAGATGCCAAGGTACTTTACTACACTTTACTACACTGATTTTCAACTTCCAGTCATCACAATATCGCTGAATCTTGTCGAAGTCACTCTGCAAGAGATTTTTGATGACCTCAACTGTATGAGCTGTTCTGTACGCAATTAGATCGTCGGCGTACGCAATTGCATGAGTTAGACTACCTATCAGATCGCTGGTGTAAATGCTGAATAGAATCGAGTTAACCTTGGAAGATTTTGTCCTTGACCGGACATAGTTAATAAGTTGTTTCTTTTTTTAATAATAATAATAATACAATTTTTATATACTACTGAAATTATACAGCCAAATAGAAGAATTAACTTTATATTAAATCGGACTTGTTGAGTTATTGATTCAAAATAGAAAGTGATAGACAAAAAATGTCTGTCTATCAGTCTGTCCGTCTGTATGTATAACGAGCTGCAGCACAAACGGCTTAGGCGAATATACCTTCAAATTTGGTATGTGTGATTCTTTTAGCATTCCTCAGAGGGGAAATTGAAATTTTATTTATAGGCCTAAAAATAACGGTACCTGCCATATAACCGTTAAGGAAAATCTCATTTTTCTCGAAAACGGCTTCAAGGATTTTGATAAAAAAATTTTTGGAAATTATTTTGTTAGTACTAGTATCTAATCTAAACCAAGTTTACGGGAAAAGTCTATTACCGGTACCTTTCACATAACGTTTTTTTTTTTAATTTTTGGCTTTCTCGGTAACGGTACATTGGATATCTGTTAAATTTTATGTCTGAAAAGATCTAGGTAGCCAAACTAATTTTGTATATCAAAATTGTAAATTGCTTTATTTTTCTAATTAAAATAAATTTTTTAAATTTATTTTTTTTTGAAAAATCAATGGCGCAAAATTTTAAACGATTTATTAACATGTTAAATCATTTTTAGTGTAATACAAGGTTAAAAAGAGGATTTTGCTAATTTTAAACGAGTTTAGTATCGTACTATCTTCTTAAAATGTTACTAAAGTTCAAATCACGAAATGGCTACTTTAATTTTTTAGTATCGTACTAAATCCATAATGTCATCTGATAGTATATCAGGCTTGCACGCGGGGGGGGCGGCAGGTTCGAATCCTGCTGGTGTATTTTTTGTAAATAATGAAGTTAAATGATTAAAATATAAAAGTCTAATACTTATTTAGAGCACACGTTGGGTTTCCATCAACATATAATTAATTTCCAAGGCATAAACACAATAATGAAGAGCAAAGCATTTGTAGGGTTTGAAATTAGCATTTTACTAGTTAACAAAAATTTAAAATTTATGAAAAGTTAGTAGACTACTATGTATATAGTAAATTGTTAACTAGTATCGTGTTTAGGTCTTAATAATAGGTTGTTTAAAATTTTGCGCCAAACTAATAACAAAATAATTTTGAATCATATAATCACATGTATATTATTAAACTCTAAAGAACTGCATACCAAAATTTCAAAAAAAAATTGTTTTCCAAAAACTAAAAATAAAAAACAGAATTTCATTCAAATCCGCCCTACAATTTTCGAGATACTTTTTTATAAAATTTTCACTGATCCGTGGGATCAAATGGTGTTCTTGGTTTTTCGAGAAACTGATTAAAAAAGTGATGGTTTGCCAGTTTTATAAGGTAAAGCTCGATTTTTACCCACCTTTACATCACCATTCACTTGTATTATATACATAATGTACATACTTACATATCTGGGATCAATCCATGTAGGTAGGTACATATTAGTCTTCTAATCATAGATAAATATACTACATAGAGGCGCGACTCGTACCCCCCTTGCCAAACACACCCGCAATTTTTTTTTAGGTGAGTAAGAGAAAACTCTCTTAAATTACTCACCTATCCGTGAATATATAGAGTGGTGGATTAAAATATCTTTTGCTCAAACTGACAGATAGGTTTTTTTCTTTAATTTGCAAAAAGTCAATATAACACTTCTAAAATAAATTACGAGAATTAAATTACATTTCGGACTTCCGAATTTTTATTCGGTCATTATTTTATAATGTTTTTATCTTAATCAAAAATATATATTGTGTGATCTGCCGTACAATTCCCAGTGATACTCGTATCCGAATCTATAAAATTCTACTTGAATATCAGCAATTGGGCATTAGAGGTAAACTGGATGCTTGGGCGTATAAAAAAATACAATGTAATTAAGATGCAAATCCCGATTAAAATAAATATTTGTTTTTATAATACCTCAATTAGGATGCCTTGTCAATTACTTGAGCAATGCAGCCCAAACCGGACTAAGCTTGGGCCATTTGTTCCTAACTGAATTTATTGTTTCAGAAAATCTAACTGGAATTAAATGTGACTCATGCATTTAAGCAGCAAATCACACAAAATCACTCACATTTGCCAAACAGTTTATTTTCAAAACAAAGCATTGGTCATTTGTGATTGTTTATTTGACCAGTTTCTTACTATACTTAAAGGTTTAAGTTATATTTAAAATTTATGTATGTAAATATAAAATTAATTGCATTTGTTTCTATGAAAATGTTCGGACTATTTGATGTAAGAATTTCAAATTATTTCTTTTTGTTTGTTATCTAGTCGCAATGTTACAAGTTCTTTATATTAAGACAACAAAAACATTTTAATAGAAAAAATAACATATGTATTTCAATGTTATCGCCTTAAGATTGTTTAAATTGATCACTTTATAAAAGCAGTGTATATATATATATTCAAACAATAAAAAATAATTTAAAATTTCCGTTTAATTCGGATTCACTGACATGAAATTCGTAGCAGAAAATGAAACAGAACAACCAATTAATTACTCTTTCAAGTACTCAGAAAATGCTACTTCAAAATCAAATAAATCTCTGATGGATTCAAAGCCAAATTAAAAGGGTCTTAAAACTGCTCGTAACTATTCAAGTTACCAAGAGACCAATTTAGATCAACCAACTGATTTTACCAGTAGGTATGCTGAAAATCAAGTTGAATCAGATATCGAATGATATGGAAGTGAAAAAATATTAATTCTCGAAGACAGTGGGAAGTGTTATCAACCCGCAGCCTAAGTAAGTGATTTACAGAATCCAAAATAAGAAGAAAAGATAGTTCGCAATAAGCCACAAACATCTGTGCTACCTTCGTGTAACGTAATTTATGGATCTGGTTCCTATAATCCAGAAAAACAAATAAACTATTGCGAAGAAGGGACACCAGGTCACTTAAGTCGCTACGAGTCTTTGAGCAGCCTTGAAGAAGCTCCACAAATTACACAAACAAATGTAAATGCAGCGCTTATATCAAAGCCCGACAGATCTACCATCAGCAATGTTAAACAAGAGACGAAGAAGTTACCAGAGAGGGATGCAGCTGTAGTCGCAGTCATTGTAATAGACGAGAAAGCAATTTTGCCGCAATGTAAATTCAAGAGATACCAACGTGTGCAATAATGTCGAAAAATAATTACAACTCGGCGCAGGAGACACCATTAATGTTTTCTCGTCATAGCTCTATGGATTCACTTGCAGAAGAGGAAGAAGTCGGAGCCATAGTGGCCTTAATTAGAATTCAATTGATGGTTACAAGGAGTGAATGTTAATGAAAATAACGTCTCAGTTATTATGATCGAAGTTATCTTGATCAGCTTAATTATACCAATTTTAATCACAAAGCCGATCTTAGTTTTAAATTTTAAACGAACAATATACTAACTTGTTATATTTTATTATCAACAATCACAATATAAACTACATTTATTATCTAATTATACTTTTTTCTCAACCAATTCCATTGCAAAATTTCCCATTTCGCCCATTTGAAACATACTATTATAGTAAGTACCTAATTTTGGTAGTTTCTTCTGCATAATTTATTACGCAAGATATCAACATATTGTGGGGGAATTTTGGAAGTATTTGAATACCGCCAATGCATTGTCTTTAAGGTAATTCCATATACATATACATTCCTTTAACACTAGGGCGATCTAACAATAGAAGATTATTTAAGAAAAAGATTAGAGAAGGATTATAGAAGATTATTAAATAGGGCAAACTTCTTACCTCTGGTGACTCAAAATATTCAACAATCATGTGCAAACTAGCTAAGGGCGGTGGCAGCAACTCGCCCATAGCCAGAATCTTTAGAAGTTTAATTGTGCACTGCATTAATTCTTTATTCTTGTCGATTTGTTGAAATTATTAACTAAAAAAAAAACACAATAAATATATGAATTATTGAAATTTAATATTTATTGTACAATTTTTGCCTTCCATTGGTGTAGACATGTTACACATAGGGCCCGAAGCAGAACGGAGGGAAAACAAAGAGCCTGCCGGTGGGTTGCTATTAGACCAAGTAAGCCCCATAGAATTGGCGATGATATGAAAGTCCGTCTTATGCGCAGTTCTCTTTCCATTGTAACTTTCGTGAATTCTTCATCAGGAAAAGGTAGACCATTGTACAGAACGTCCATTGAAACCATTTCGAAAAGGAGCAATGAAACCATTGAATAGCTTTCTAGGTGGTTTGATTTTTCCTTGAACAATTCAAAATTTTTATAAAGAATTTTGAAAATTCACCAACCCAATCACAATAACAGCAGTCAATTGCCCTTAGCATTAGTCGCCGCATTTCTGGGTCTGGTTCTGAAATTTTTGCCTTCTGACCTTAGGCCTTTTTCTATAACCCCTGCATGTAAAACAGATAGATTTGCGTTTGGGCCAACACTTTGTTTTTGATTTAAATAGATGAACATTTCATTTTCAGGCGGAGTCGAGTCATCAACTTCTGGTTCCTCACAACCTCCAAAGATATTCATAGAAAAATAATGCTCCCTCAACCAATTCTCTTAAACAAAAGGATCTGCTGATTTCCGTGCACTTCATTGTCTTTGTAAAAGATCGAACGCTCCGTTAACTGCAGTCGAACGAATAGTTGGACCTTGAACACACGCAGTATTTTTTTAAACAAAATCTTAAAAAATATTTTCCAAACAAAAAAACAAACTTATCTCAGTGAGACTCCAAAAAAAATAGTTAACTGTCAGCCGAGAAAACTTAAGGACATCAGTCGGATTCATAGCATTCAGGCTAGAACCATCATCGATGGTTTTAAGTAATTCTGCTTTTTTTCTGCATGGTCGCTGGAGCATTACATCTTCATCGGTATCCATTGTTTCAGATTGAGTGTTGTTGGTTCTTTTTGTATTTATAGCGTTATTGTTGTTTTTAGTTCTTAAACGCGATAAATCTTCCATTTAAGTAACCAATTGTGACAAAGTACAATTAAAAACTTTCGAAAATTTTCCGAGGCAGTCATTTAGGATTTTCACTATGCTTTGTTTGTTTTAAATATGGAACTATGCATTTCTTCTCTAATCTGCGAATTACAAATTTTATAATATTGAACAAGGATACACTTAAAATTGCTTCATTTGAATAACAACTTGAAGCATCAAATAACAACCCAATGCTGTTATCAAAAAAAAAATGTTACTTGTCGAAGAAACATGTCCTCCATAATCGTCACCGGTGCTCCGCCATTGCTTTGTGCTGCTGGTATGCATTGTTCGCCTACTTTTTTGTCATTTTTTGGACGTGCAACAAAACCTTTGGGTAGATGGGGAGAGTACGATAACTTTGGCGCCAAGATATAATAACGTTTTTTGGTAAGGGGCTTAATGCAAGCATTTTTTACTATGGTATGGGGGGGGTCTATCTCCCCTCGTTTAGGCGGGAGGGGCAATTTTATAAAAATTTACTTAAAATCTTTAAAAAAAATATTAAAAAAGAACGGCAACACTTACAGTTATAAATTATACCTTTTTCAAAAGTCAGAACTCTACAATTTATAATTAATTTTAAATAAAGTTGTTTTAGTCAATAGTTTTTTAAATAATTGACTTCAAAGTCAAAATTTATGAAAAAAAGTTACAAAAATCACTTTGAATATTATTTTTCTCATGATTATGGATATCGATAAAAAAATAATTGATGTAGTTAACTGCTCCAATTATTTTTTTATTAAACACAGAAAACTACTTCTTTTTATGTCTTCTAGTTTTTAAGATATGTAATTGAAAAATAGTAAAACTATACTTGTTCTTTAAACCCAAAAGATTCTTTAATTTTAAAGAAACTTTGCATATAATAAAATGTTCACCCTCCCCAAAGCCAATAGTGAGCCCAAGCAGGGGGGTTGCAGGCATCTCACTGGTTGCATCGTAAATTTTATATATACCTTTGTGATTTTATTACAGTTAATGCGGTTATTAAGTGTTTCTTTTTTCTATGTACATACGTTTATGTATATAATGTCAATTATTTTTTTTAATCCAGATTCTTTAAATGCAAAAGAAACTTCACATGCACCCATCTGATACAAAATTATTTTTTTTGTTTTTCAATTTTCTCAAAAACTAGAAAAAATAGAAACGAATAGTTTTCAGTGTTTGATCAAAAAATAATTGGAACAGTTAACTACATCAATTACTTCTTTATTGGTATTTATAATCATGAGAAAAATAATACTCAAAGTGATTTTTTTAACTTTTTTTCATAAATTTTGAGTTTGAAGTCAATTATTTCAAAAGCTATTGACTGAAACAACTTTACTTAAAATTTATTATAAATTGTAGAGTTCTGACTTTTTAAAAAAGTATAATTTATAACGTTGTTTTAAAATATTTTTTTTTTCTAGATCTTAAGTAAATTTTATAAAACTACCCCTCTCGCCTAAACGAGGTGAGATAGACCCCCCCCCTCCCATAGTAAAAAAAGCTTGTATTAAGGCCCTCTACCAAAAACCGTTATTATATTTTGGCGCCAAAGTTATCGTACTCGTGCCGAGTAGATTTTTATCATGTTATATAATGTTAAAAAGAGAAAACTACAACATATGTTCTTCTCTAAAAGTCCAAACTAGTTTGCAACCAATGCACCCTCATGCCTCTTTACAATTAGCCGAATGTGTTTTACAATGTGAATTTGTTAGGCTATTCAATGGTGAATTGGTCGTTAACCCATATAATCAATTCAGGTATTTGTCCACCATGAACCCCTGTGCTATTTGTACTTTCCGCTGGGCATTGAAACTGAAATGTCACATTACACATGCACACTCCGGACATACCTTCCTGACCAAAGAAACTCAATTCATTGGCATCAAGGATCAAAGAGGCTGTAGAATAGCATTCAGGTTCAGTTTGAATAGGATTTGCGAAGAAAACATGGAAAGTGTTGCTTGATCCATCGGAGAAAAATTTCGCATTATTCTCAGCGAGAGTTCTGCCCAGTGGTTAAAGTTTAACACTTTAATTTGCCACACCAGTCGAAGATCCATATAAACCAAATCCCACAATGAAAATTCTAGTGTCTACCCAGAATTGAATAGATTCACAGCGTCCACGGTAGCGCCACTGGCTCGAACGATATGCACACGATTGGAAACAATTTCAATTTATTTAGAACAATTGTACAAATAAGACATAGTCTTTTATCTATATATATAAAAGAATGTTGTCAAAAACGTATGAAGCTAATGATCTCAGTTGGCATTCGACCATTTTCAATATACTTTTTTTTGTATGAAAGATATGGGCGAGAAGAAGGAGGTTTTAAGCTATGTGCTATGTGCTTATGTGTATTGGTTTTCGATGTATGGCTGTTTTTAATTTAAAAATCTTATATATAAAGAACAATCCAAATTATGTTTGTGCGCAATCTTTTTTTTTCTACTCGATCGATTTGAATGAATCAGGAGATCTTAGGACATGTTTGGAAAGTGGATATAAGGAATATGTTTGGCGTCCGATGTCTAGAACCGGAGTTATTACCAAAAATGTCACTCACATGTTTGTTATTGCTTTTTAAGTATACAAATAAATAATCTTGTTTGTTTTGTATACACACAATTCACTTTGGTTTCTCTTTGTTGCCGCGTATATGCACACAACTACAGCAATTTGATTCTTATTAAATAGAAGAAGGTTGTAAGATATGTGATATGTGCTTATGTGTATTGGTTTTCGATTAATGGCTGTTTTTTGTGAGTTGTTAAAATTTAAAACTGCTCCTAAAATTGTTAAATCTCATGCACTAATACACATAAATATAAACAATATATATAAACATAAAGAAAAAATTTTTTCAAATCGTATAATTCCTGATTTCGCTTTTGTTAGTTCAGACGGTGTATTTCTTTTACATAAACTACTTTGCGATTGTTCAATACAAACCGTTTGACCACTGCGTAAAAATTCATGTTTGTGTTGCGTAAAAAAATAAAACGATTTCTTAATAATACGTTTTGAATACATCAATATGGTCCGTCCACGTAGTAATTTGGGCCGATCAACTCAGAAAGTTGCAGCTGGAAGAGTAGGCAGAGCTGCTCAAACAGATCATGAACGAGCTGATGTTAATGCGGATAATTGGCAGCGTAATGCCCGTGTGAGAGCTGTACAACGAATAAATTTGGTGCGTGGTGCATTTACGTATGATTCAAATCTGAATTATGCTTCTCTTGATGTGGTTTCAATTGGATTAATGACTGTTGTGTGCAGTCATTGCAAGGCAATCAAATTTAAACACGAAACTCCTGAATTGCGTTGTGCAAGTGGTCAAGTGAATTTGCCCGAATTGAATCCACCATCAGAGCCATTCCGGTCATTGCTCATTAGTGGAACGCCAGAATCTAATCATTTTTTGAAAATTATTCGAAACTACAATTCATGTTTTCAAATGACTTCTTTCGGTGCAACAAACATTGTTCGAGGTCAATTTATGCCCACTTTTAAGGTATATATTGCACATGACACAGTTCATGTTAATTTTGATTATTGTAACACGTTCGATTGTGAAAATTTTGATATTCAGCAGATTCAAGGCCAATTATACCATCGACTTCGTTCTTTATTGCCTTTTCCCGATCAAAATTATCAATTTCTGCAGATATACTTTGTTGGCTATCCATCTGTTGAAACTAATCGACCTTGTGACATTTCGACAAATTCAAAAAGGCATATTGTTGAGCGATTGCAAACAATGTTGAGAGATTAAAATCAATTGGTGCATTTATTTCAAACTGCTTTGGATCGCATGCCATCTGACGATTATGCAATTGTTATAAGTACACATAAAACAACGCCAGGACAATATGCCGGACGTTTCAATGCACCGACCATTGATGAAGTCGCAATAGTTATTGTAGGTGATGAATTCAATTCACGCGATATTGTTTTTCATCGTCGAAATAATCAATTGCAGAGAGTTTGTGAAACGCGTCGTTACTACAACCCATTACAGTACCCACTTTTGCTTAGTCGTGAAGAAGATGGATATCATTTGAATATTAAAATGAAAAATGCCTCTACCGGCAAGTAATTCTATTTTTTGTGATTTTCAATAATTTTTTTCAATTTAGATTTAAAAAAAAAAATTATTGACTTTCATTTTAGGTGTCGAAACTAATAAAAAAGTTAGTTCAATGAATTATTATTCATATCGACTTACAGTGCGTCAAAATTAAGTGAGTTACATTTTACATTGTCGCCAACTCTTTCATCAGTTCGTTGTTGACGGGTATATCTAAATTAAAACGGAGAGGTTGAATTTTATCAGGTTCAATCAGAAGAAACTTCGTTCTCAAGAATACATCCATTGGCGAGATGAAGTAAACAGTGATGGAAACGTCAATAATTTGGGCAAAATGATAATATTTATTGTTAAGTTATTGACCAATTGGTTGAATTATTATAGGTGTTCGAGATTTAAATATACCTCTTTTGGCTGTTTTGGTCGTAATGTATTTTTAATGAAACAATTTCATTTCCTTTCCCGACGTTTCGACAGTGGTTGCCGTCTTCTTCAGGGGATATTTAGTACGTATCACAGATAAATATAAATAGTACAATGAAAGACATATATAAAGCAACTATAAAAAAAAAAAAACAAAAACACTTCGATTGAAGTTTAGTCGGCTTTAAATATTTATAATTTTTTTTTTTTTTTTTTATCATTGCTTTATATTTGTCTTTCCTTGTATTATTTATGTTTATCTTGGACACGTACTAAATATCCCCTGAAGAAGACGGCAACCACCGTCAAAACGTCGGGAAAGGAAATGAAATTGTTTCATTAAAAATACATTACGACCAAAACAGCAAAAAGAGATATATTTACATCTCGAACACCTATAAAAATGATAATATTACCATCGTCATATCAAAACAGTCCGAGACACATGCATCAATATGCACAAGATGCCATGACGTATATTCGTCACTATGGCCGTCCGGGTTTGTTTATTACTTTCACTTGCAATCCAAAATAGACGGAGTTTAATGATAATTTGTTTACTGGACAAAAGTCAACCGATCGCCATAATATTACTGCCCGTGTACTTAACCAAAAGTTAAAGGTGCTGATGAATTTCATTGTGAAAAGCTAAATTTTTGGAAATTTTTGGTAAAGCCGTATGTTGGATGTACTCCGTTGAATGGCAAAAGCGTGGTTTACTGCATGCACATATCCTTATTTGGTTGTATGATAAAATCACATCAGATCAAGTGGATGCTGTGATTTCTGTACTTTATAATTGCAGAAGCTGCTGATAGAACACTTTCACCACCAAATACGACGCTGATTGCCTTTTTAAGATTGTGTGCAGTTGATACTTTTGTTAGAACGTTATTGTATGCTGAAGTACCAACATATTTCACTTGGAACGCATCAAAAAAAAGAGTTTCAGAGACGTAAGCAAGGAAGTCCTGTTAATGGTTATTCGAATGTCTTTTCCAGTAATGCTTTGGGCCGTGTTTTTACTGTGCATCCGAGCAATGATGAATGTTTTTATTTGCGGTTGTTATTGGTTAATGTACGTGGACCTAAATCGTTTTCTGATTTACGAACAGTTGACGGAATATTATGTGCTACGTACCGAGAAGCTTGCCAAAAATTAAATTTGTTGGAAAATGATGTGCATTTTGATGAAACTCTCGCTGACGCATGCGTAAGTGCTCATCCACATCAAATACGGACTTTGTTTGCAATTATCTTGGCTACGTGTTTTCCATTGAATCCATTGCATTTATGGACAAAGTATCGAGACAATTTATCGGAAGTTATATTGCATCGAATTCGTCGATTGACTTTTGATCCAATGTTGGACTGAAATTTACAATGATGCATTGATTATGATTGAAGATTTGTGTTTGAGCATTTGTAATAAAGCATCAGCACGTTTGGGATTGACATCACCTAATTGTTCTATGCATGATATTTTCGAGCTGGAGTTGCAAAAAGAATTGAATGCATATGTTGTGGAGAATCATCCAAAATTGAATGTTGAATAAAAGGTGGCATATGATATGACAGGTGGTTTTTATTTTTGGATGCACCAGGTGGTACTGGCAAAACATTTTTAATTTCATTAATTTTGGGCACGTTGCGTTCTACAAATAAAATTGCATTAGCATTGGCATCGTCTGGCGTAGCATCTACTTTATTGGATGGTGGTCGAACTGCACATTCTGCGCTTAAATTAACATTGAATATTCAAGTTATTGAAAGGCCAACGTGAAATATTTCAAAAACACCTGGAACGGCAAAATTATTGCAGCGTTGTGACATAACTATTTCGGACGAATGTGCAATGGTACACAAAAAATCTGTCTAAGCGTTAGAACGAAGTTTGAGAGACATTCGAAATAATGGTGCATTATTTGGTGATTGACTGATATTATTAGCTGGTGATTTCAGACAAACATTGCCTGTAATGCCTAGATCAACTCCAGCTGATGAAATCAAACCGTGCTTGAAATCTTCATATCTATGGAAATCTATATCAACTTTGAAATTAACCACTAATGTATGTATACAGTTACAAAATGATGCATCTGCAGCTACGTTTACTGAGCAATTGTTAAACATCGGAAATGGAGCAATGCACGTTGATGAATTTGGATTGATTACATTGTCAGGTGATTCTAGTCAATTTATGAAGTTCAAAGAAGAGTTGATTGAAAGTGTTTTTCCGCATATTGAGCAAAATCATAAGAGCCATGCATGGTTGAGCGATATATCAATTTTAGCTGCGAAGAACAAAGATACCAATGAATTGAATTTTGCTATTCTGTTGATACCGTTACCAACGAAGATGAAGTAGTGAATTATCCTCCTGAATTTTTGAATTCATTGGATTTGCCAGGAATATCACCGCATAATCTTTGATTGAGAGCTACAACCTCATCTATTGATTGGCGGAATTCCTCGAACTGTTGTTGGAGTTGTTGGTTATGCAGGGGAGAATTTTGATAGCCACCAAAACGCCCGTTTAGGTCTCCGATTAACATTATATTTTCCAAGGACGAATCATTCATGAAGTCGCGTAACTTTGTGAAATCGTTAGACCAATTATTGTAGTTAAGATATGACGGTATAATATTTAGCCTGAGTTCTTGTGGAGAAACTTGTACAACTGGCTTTGTTTCGCAAATTTTGCTTTGGATAAAATGTGTGTACGTATTTTTTATGGGCATAATATTCCCCCACTCGCTATTCCATGAACATTGGATCTAATGGCTGGCAAAAATATTAGTTTATAATCTTTAAAATATTTAGTGTATTCGTTTTCATTCTTATTTTCCATAAATGTTTCAAATAAAATACAAATATCGAAATCATGTATAAATTTAAGAAAATCTGATATTAATAGCTTAGTTCTAAAACCTGTAATATTGTAAGATAAAATGGATAAATTAACGAAATTATTAGTAACATTTTGGCAGACGGCATTTAAAAGCTAATTATTATTGTTACCACTGCTGGAGTTTTGTTTCAAACTGCCAGATGGCCCTAAGGACGATATAGGGTTTTGTTGATTGCCTATCGGCGCTGAATTAATTCCCTCGCTGCAGTCGAAATATGTTTGTAAGCAGGTGTCATTAAACAAATTACGCAGAAACGTCATCTCATCAGTGTTTTTGACAACCAAGCCTCATGTAAATTTGTAAATAAAAGTACGGTTGTTGATTTGCAGTTTGTTACCTTTTAATGAGATTTTTATTTGCGAGTTAATTTCCGAAAGCTTTCCTTTGATTTCGAGTAGTGTTTTACTTCGCTGTTCGTACAATATGGTCCGCTCGCGGTGAATACTCGTGCCGCTTCATTTAAGTTGGCTAGCAGCTGCCAATATCGCCTCCATAATCGCCGACGAGTGCAGCTCCAAGAATACGGTTCGCTTTTTTGGTAGTGTGTTTTGCATGTATCGAGACCTGGTTATGTGAATGTCTTCTCCTTCCTTTAATTTGGAAAGCCGTCTGCAAGTTTGTTTTGCTACCTGAACTGCGTCGGCCTGTCCATCTAAAGGAAGGTGTATCACCAAACATTTTTCATTTGTTTTGCGCGAAATTAGTTCCATCTGAGACTTCAGTAGCTCGTAATGTATCCAGCTCCAATGACAAGGAGTTCTTAAGATCAGTTGCGAAGGCTTTCATTTGTTCGGAGATCGTTTCATTCAAGATATTTTTCAATTCGTGTATATTGCCAACCGCCATATTAGTTGCGTTTACACTTTTTCTATAATCGTATATATCCTTTCTAACTTTAATCACCCAGTAATTATATTCGGTAACAGCGGTGAAAGAATTTTTAAAGTTCAATTTCCGACAAATTTTGAGTTTAATTAATTAAGAATTACTTTAAAAACTTGATTCCAAGTTGGAGCTTAAACTTTGCTACACATTCTTAATGAACATTAAAAAATGTATTAACAAAGGTTGATTCTAGCTTAAAAGTTCAGCAATATTTATTAATTTAATGTTCAAAATGAAGAAAATCCATTTAAAAAGTAGAAGCAAACCATAGCGTATTAATACATACGTGCCTAAATTCCACCACAAGAAAATACCAGGTTACTCAATTCGAGGTGAGTATTTTGACAGATGACAAAACAATAAAAAAAATTATGTATCTCATCATTTCTTCAAAACAAATATTGGAATTGGAAGTGAGTGATTATTATTTTGTTTATTACGTAATATATTCTGTAATTTAATTCAAATATAATTTTAGTTGTTACCATAAAGATTTTATTATCATATTATTTTTTACTATTATATTGCAGCCAACGTCGCTGCAGGCGGTATAATAGGACAGAAACAGCATAGGAATTCTGTGGAAGGAGGCGGCGGGAAGTCAATGTCAATGTATAATTCTACCAATAATGATACAAATCCCGAAAGCCAATGCCTCAAAACACCTGGAATAATCGGGGTGATGTCATAAGTTCACCTGTGGACTCTACATCTCTACCTGGCAGTTCTATAACCGCCATACAACCAACAAATCTAAATCATTGCGAGTCAGTGAGTGCCTCATCTCTTGGAAGCGGAGCTGTCCCTTTAATTGCCGGGATTGTTTTTGGTGGACAACAACAGAACCAACCACATCAACCTGAACAACAAAAACAGTAACAACAATCTTTGGCGATTGCGTCTTCAATGCAGGCCATGAAATGAAAATGAATGAATGATTATAAGTGAGCGACTATCGGTTGAAATATTTTTATAAGGTTGTTTTCATCAATCCACGATTTAAGTCGATTCTGAAGTACTGTGGTGAATATTTTATAGGATGCAGTCAAGAAGAAAATACCTCTATAGTTTGGAGGATCCATTGTGCTGCCCTTTTATGGATGGGAAAAATCAGCGCTTGTTTGAATTCCTGAGGTATACTCCCGCGCTCCAGTTTGATGTATTATACGCCTGAACAGATAAGTTAGGAGCTTTTCTATAAGAAGTGGCTTTAGAGTCTTTCCACTTCAGCTTAGGCAAAAATTTCATGCTCACACTTCCTTTATTTTCTTTTTTTCCGCAATTTAATGAAAAAGTAATTGGCATGTGGTCTGAGTATGGCACCTGATGCACTTCAAAATCGGTAATGGCAGAGTTCCAACTGCCACCTGCAAGAGCGTAGTCAATAACTGAACTACCTTGCTTTCCAACAAATGTTAACTCTCCAAATTTATCGCCTTCACTGGTGCCATTAAGAATTTGAAGAGTCAAATCGAGTTGCACAATTCCAATAACTTATTTCCTCTGGCGTTCCTTACGGAATCTTCAGATAGCCGATTTTGTCCTCCGCGTTCGTTTTACATTCCTCGTTCAGATCCCACTCTCGCATTAAGGTCACCAACCGCTAATATATTCGAGATTGCACCGATCATCAGGAACTCTTTAATTTGTTCGAATTTTGCATCCCAGTGGTTACAATTGATATATGATGGTAAAATACCAAACTTATCTCCATTAACTTTCAGCTGAACACAAATTACGTCTCCAAAGTGTTTAAACTCGACGCATAAACCCAAATCTTTTTTAAGCCCAAAAGTACACCTTCCACTCGCTCGCTCTTCCTCTTGGATGTCTTCTAATTGTGGTATAATTTTAAGTTCATAGTTTTGGAATTTCTTATAACTACTTAAGCTTACCTCAGTTAAATATGTTTCATATAAAAAAAATATTTCGAACTGTTTAATATAATTAAAAAAATCATTAAATAAGTTCTTATTTCTAAGACCTGATATGTTGTAAGATAAAATTTCACTTCATTTCAATTTTTAAATTATTTGATGGGGAGACGGCATTACAATTAAAACGTTGATTGCGGCCTCAGAACAGTGAAGACCTGTTGGAGAAGAAATGGTGTTAACATGCACAACTTCGCTTTGGCCTGGAACAGATCTATTAGAGTTGTTATCCACTATTTGACAATCCGCACACGCCGTCACATATTAATTTGTTTTCGGAATCGTAGTAAAATGATTTACCTTCGACAATCAGTGATTGTCCTCGGATTTTTGTTTGAATATTTTTATTTTTTTGTATGAATTTCATTTTTCAAAGTTACCAGTTTTTTTTTCGTGCACGTGCAGCGGCTGGTACATCTCGATGTAAAAATATCCCAGTGTTTCGTAGTGATGTAGAAGATCTATTCACACGACCAACATCCTCTTTATTATGCAACTTGACGATGACATTTGCTGTCCTGCTGTTTTTGGAATTTAAGACCCTTGTTGGTTCAATAAGCCTGTCATCATTTGATGGCAGCAACTCCATACAGCATCCCGTTGCCTTCTCTCTTAGGTTAAAATAGCCGTTCTTCTAGGTCGGAGCAGGCAAATTAATTGATTGTAGCAATATATCTAACATAAGTTTAGTAAATTGGTTAAAGTACTCGTAGCCAAAAAATTGGCTGCAGTCACACACTGACTTTGTTGGAATAGATAATCTACTCGGTTACGTTCACATATACACTTGGTTCAAATACCCAAGCACTTGAATAAGAAAGCCTATCTACTCAATTTAAAAAGCCGTTCTTCTGGGTTGGAGCAGCCAACTTACTTGGTTGTAGCAACCCAGTTTAGCAAATTTACTCTGTTGAAGTAGCCAACCAATTGGTTGTAGTCACATACTTGCTTTGTTGCAGTAGCTAATCAAATCGGTTACATTCACATATGTGTTTGGTTCAAATACCCAAGCACTCGATTGGAAAAGCCTATGTACTCAATTAAAAAAGCTATTCTTCTAGGTTGGAGCAGCTAAATTACTTGATTGTAGCAACCCAGTTAGGCAAATTTATTCGGTTGAAGTAACCCAACCTATTGGTTGTAGTCACATTACTTTGTTTGAGTAGCAAATCCACTCGGTTACATTCACATATATACTTGGTTCGAATAAACAAGTACTCGATTGAAAGAGCATATCTACTCAATTAAAATAGCCATTCTTTAAGGTTGGAGCAGACCAATTACTTGGTTATGGAAACCAAGTTTGGCAAATTTACTCGGTTGAAGTAATCCAACCAATTGGTTTTAGTCACATACTTACTCGGTTGGATTCACATATGTTCGCGGTTAAAGTACCAAAGTACTCGTTTAAAATAGCACATCTACTAAATTGATCTAACTCCCCAACTGGTTTAGAGTAGCAACTAAATCGGTTTTAGTGCCATATCCTACGTAAGGTTAGAAAATTGATTCGGTTGTAATAGCAAATCATTTCGGTTGAGTTCACGTATGTAATCGGTTGAAGTTTCCAAGCACTTGATTTGAATGCCATATAAAATCAATTAAAATAACCCTTTTACTCGGTTAGAGTAGACAAATTTATTGGTGGTAGTAAACCATCTAACATTATGCTAGCAAATCAGCTTATTAGAAGTAGCCAACCAGTTCCATATTATGAACGAATTAGTTGTCTACTTCAACTAATTTAATTTGCTAGCATTACGTGAGATGCCTTACTACAACAAAAACATTTGACTGCTCCAACCAACTATGGGGGATATTTCAATCGAGTACGTTCAGCCAAGCTAATTTGTTAACTTAACGTTAGTTGAGGTACTACTGAGTTAGTTGCTTCTTAAACTGAGTAGGGCTGTAATTTCAATCTAGTAGATGTGCTATTTCAATCAAGTACTTGGTTGAAGTACCCAAGTACTAAATTCAAGTGGACCCTCTTATCGATTATAACAACCCCCATACTCGATGGGAGTATTCAATCTATTCAGTTTGACAGTAGATGGCTCTTATATTTCTTAATTATCTTATTATTAAAATTAATTTTTTAATCACAAAAAGTACAAAGTTTAATTATCTTTGTTTCAAAATCAATAATTGTGCATCTTGCATAAAACTAAACGTTATAATTTAACTTATTTTTTGTATGAGTTTTCATTTCTATAAATAAATACAATAATTTAAATATATCTTTATAAGTGTTACGAGACCGCGCCGTGCTTCCTAATGGATTAGGGAAGAGCGGGTATCGGAGAGTTAAATAAAAGAGATTAAGTTTTTCTTTAATAATTTATTATTTATTAGGCCCGCTGTCTTGATGCTAGGCTGCGACCTTTAGAGTAATTTTTTATAATTATTTGAGTAAAAGGCCCGCTGTCTCGATGCTAGGCTGCGACCTCTACTTTTCAATTTCTCAGATTAACACTCAAATTAACTCTGACTCTTCGATGAATGAGGGAAAGTATTTATACCCTCAAATCCAACTAAATCCATCCCCACCACGCATACCCAAGCTCATAAGGGAAAAGTGCAGTTTAACACTTTTCCCAAGCAACGCACCAATCATTATTTTAGTTATTTCGTCACCAAGAATACCACTCTTGCATCGCCCTCAATATAGTACAATGTACCTCAGTCTTTCATCGACTATGATATTGGTCAAGCGTTCTAGATACGGTTTATTGTACCTACGCCTTGACACAACCATAACATATGATGTTTACTACACTCACTCTGTGTGCAGTGCCGCTTGCCCTTGACTTTGGATTTTAATAATTATGTATCCATTGTCATTGAATAGAGGCGCTATCGAGTCATAATTATATTATTAGTCGCATTGGCACTTGACTACAGAATGAGTGTGACGTAAAAGGTAATTGCATGAGAAATGTATCTATAGGTATACAAACAAATGCAATGGGAATTCCATATTGTGTACAAAAATAAATAAAGAATATGATTTAGTGGGTATGGCATAAACATGGAATGTTTATGCCTTCGCGGAGTATAGAGCATGATGCCGTGGGAAAGAAGATTGTTTTTGGAGAGGCGAGGTGGTGGTGTGTAGTGTGGTCACTACATCCCTCCCCCCTGAAAAGAAGGAAATTCCATAGGTGGAATTTTCTGAGAAATCGAAGGGTCAGGCTTTACATTATAGTTTGTATCATTTGAAATATTTACACAGGATTATTAAAATTTGTCTTTATATATATTTTTTATATTGTTTATATTATGTTTGATTTTTATTTCTGTTGATATAATTTTTTTTTTCATTTGTTTATAAAGTCAAACCACATATTAAAAATTATGTTCTTAAATAAAGTTTAATTACATACATGTCTATATCAAAAAGTGTGTTTTTTTTTGTTTAATATAAAGTTAAATCTGTACATCTGTCGTTAAGTGTTTTATATTCTTTGTGTGTTTTTATCTTTTTTTGTTTATTTATTACATTTGTTTTCTTTTTTTTTTAATTTTTTTTTAATCACTAATGTTTAGAACTAGTTTCGGTTCTGGGATTGGGAGTGGTTCGTTTTTAATTTGAGATGGAGATGGGAAATCTTCTAAAGGTTTGGGGAGTTCGACAGTGGCTATATTATTTTTTCGTTTAAGGCGTTTGATTAGGCGGCGTAAGCAGTATGCTAGTATATAAAAAAAAAGTATAGCATAAATTACCGTATAGTGGTGAACGTCGTGGGAGCTTATAGGTAAAAGTGAAATGTTTTCTTCGGATTTTATTTTATTTATTTGTTTTGATATAAGTTTAAGTTCATCTTGGCTAGAAAATTTTATAAAGGCAATCTGATTATTTTTACTGATTTGTGGAAATGAAATGTTACCCAAATAGTTTGATATATTAATGGGTGGTACGAGTATGTATTAATTGTGAGAGATAGTATCTATCTCGTTATATGAGTGGATTATCAAATCTTTAGATTTTATGTAGCAATTTCCCATTATTTCTATGGTAGCTGTATCATGAAGGGTGTACGTTGTTAACTCTTCTTTGCAAATCTCGTCTATCTCATAATTCTGTGTGGTGGAGAATAACCACTTGTTGTGAGCGGATAATTGCAACCAAATGCTCGAAAGATTTGCTTCTTTTATGTCGCATGATGGTGGTAGAGATTTTGCTCTACGAAGCAATTCTACTTCGCAAGTGGCGAGCTCTGAATTTGAATTAAAAAGAGGGTGTGTCATTGGACATAAAAATGGTTTTCCTTGATGTTTACAGTTTGTCAAGTCGTTGGAGTTTAGGCTGCTATAATACTCCTTGTTGAAATCTATTATCATGTAATCAGTAGTAGGTTGTATAAATACAAAATGCTTATTGTGGCTAATAGATAGAGGAATGATTTTGTAAACATGAAAGTTTTCTAGATGTGGAAGAGGAATTTTGAATTCGTAGATAATTTTTTGTTGACGGATAGTCGTGCTGATTGAACTGATTTTGTAAAGTATTAAAATGTCGTCTGTTACCAGTGAAGAAATTTTTGTTCCCCTCGGGAGGTCTTGTTTTATTTTTGATAATATTGACTCGAGTTGAGTTGGAGTAACAATATTCGGATGTGGTTTACCATGGTTGATATCGCTTACTTAATCAATTATTTCATCAATTGTGTTTTGGTGACGCATGAGTATCAATGTAATTAAAGTTGTTAGGGATTCAATTTCGGATAGTAAGAATTGTTCTTGATTGGCATTGTTTATTTGATTTCCAAGTTCTCGGATTGTTTCCAATTTTGAAGTAATGGCAAGGAATTGATTTTCCATAGCTGATTCCGATTTATTAAGGACATTAGATGTAGTTTCTGGAAGTATAGTTTGCTTTTTTACTAATGTTAACAGATGCTTTTCGTTAGCTTCTAACTTCTTTATTTGTTTGTCATAATACTCAGAGTCTTCTTCGCTTAGAGTCCCAAATAAAGTTTTGCTTATTATTCCTACAGCGTTTAATAAAGCTCGTTTTTGCCTATCGTTCCCGTCCCCCTTGATAAGATTTTGTTTTTGTTTTACCCCCAATAAAATATGGTTTAGTTCGCTAGACGCGCTATTGCACAAGATATCGCAACTTACTTTCCCCTGTAGTTGCTCACATAGTTGTTCTAATTCCGAGACGTAGAGTTGGGCACTGTTAAGGGATGTGGTAAATGTCTTCATGTCGTAGTAAACTATTAGTTTCCATTCGTTGGAATATAATTCTGCTTTCCCCCATTGCTCAAAGTATATGCCTGGGTTGTCCCGTATCGGAGTGATTTGAATAATTTCGTAGGTTATTGAAACTAATTTGAGCCAGAGTGTTAATACTAGTGGTTCCATTGTCTGTAAAATAGTTAGATAATTGTTGTATGTCGGAAGTTGCTCTCAGTTTTGTGTTTTTTTTTTTGTTTTATAGTTTAATCTATAAATTTCATAATGTTATTGTTATGAACTACTTTTGCTTTTTTGTGTATTTTGAGAACGGTATTTTTATCAGATAATATCTCAAGAACCTCGTATGGACCCTCCCAAAGGGATGAACATTTATTTTTCCTCGTTTGGTTTTTTAAAAAAAACTTTTCGCCTACATTAATATTTTTGGGTCTGGCTGTTTTGTCATACTGGGTTTTTGAGATTATTTTCTTTTTACCTAGAGCTTCATTTGCTACTTGATAACCGTGTCGCAATCTAGATTTGACCTCGTTAGCGTAGTTTTCATAATTATATATAATCTTCGGGTTTTGAGAGGATGTGCAAGGAATATTAGCAGGAAACCCATACAGAAGTTCATAAGGCGTGTAACCTGTACTGCTATGCGGTGTAGTGTTACACACGAACATTGCATATGGAGTCCATGTATCCCATGTTAATTGACCTCGAGTGACGGAGTATCGAAGATACTCGGCGAGGGTTTTATGACTACGTTCAAGTGCTCCATTGGTTTGAGGATGATAGGGTGATGTGTTAAGTTTTTTTCATTTTTAATAAAGCGCATAATTCTTTGAACATGGTACCTAGGAAATTAGTACCTTGGTCAGTCAGTAGCATAGTAGGGGAACCGTGTCGGCACATTATATTTTCTAAAAAAACTCGTGCTACTGTTGAAGCTTCTGCATTCGGGATAGGAAAAGCCTCTGAAAATTTAGTGAGATCATCCTGAAATGTTAGTAGATATTTTTGATTATTATAGCTAACTGGCAGTGGACCAACTATATCTAAGGCTACTCTTTCAAAAAGCCGCGAACTTGTTGTCGTAATTTTCATAGGTACTGGAGGATTCTTTTTACTTTTGTTTAATTGGCAAGATGGGTATTTTTGTATATGTTGGATTATGTCTTTCCTCATATTAGACCAGTAATATTTTTGCCTTATTCGTTTAAGTGTTCGCGTCACGCCTTAATGACCGCCAAAGGGTGAATCATGATAATCAAAGATGGCTTTTTCTATAAGCTCGGGGTCGTTTAGAATGATCCTTTCGTTAGTATATAGATAAATCTGCAGATCTTCTTTTTCAAATATTTTTTTTAGTAAGATTTTGAATTTGTTCTTGGTGTTGATACCCAAATTTGGTAGTGATAAACCAATTGCTCGAAAATTTGATTTTCGTGTCTCTTCCTTTATAGTCGTTAGGAATTTTTCTGTGATTCGTTAATCGTTAGTACCTCTGATGGGTATAGGAAGTGTGACAACAACACCAAAGTTCGTTATGAGACTCTTACCTATGTCTGCTTTAATAAAATTTGGTATTAATTCTTGGAGTATTTTTTCGTCCGCAGAATCTATTAAAGGCAAGATTATGGTCTTACATGAAAGTTCCCTTTTTTTTTTTTTTTTAAATTCATTTTTATTTCATATTAACTTATAACTATCTTAAAGCTAGACAAAAATGTTTAAAACTAGCCTAATTATCAATAACTTACAACTAATTTACTGGCCCTTTACGGGCGCTCTAAATTAAACAATAACTCTTAGGACTAATGTCTTTCGACCTAAAAACTATTTTAATTAAATCTAATTATTTTATTTTATTTTATTTTTCCAAGGAAACTTTTACGAAAAAAACTTGGTATCTTATCATTTTTTTTTTTTTTTTTTTTTTTTTCTTAGAAACTAAACCTAAATATAGATTAAAAATAATTAAAACTAAATAAAACTAAGTTATACTAACTAAAAATAACTTAAACACTTAAAATACATAATAATACTTAAAACTACTTAAAAACTAGAACAGCCACAGCAGCATTTTTTTCGTTTTTTAAGTTTTTTTTTGTTTATTTTTTATATGCATGCAGACACACAGCAACATGCAACCCACCCATACATGTACATGCCCACATACATATACGTACGCACATACATGTACAGACACGCAGATACATGCACATATGCCCCCGCATACATACATATTTTTAATTTTTTTTGGTGCCACCCCGACTGTTCCCTATACCTAATTGCCCTAAATCTATGTAAGTCGGCCAAGATATACCATCTTCATCGACTTTAAATATTATGATGCTGTTCAGAGAGCCACCAGAACTCTTTCTCCTGTTTCGCCCTATCCCTCCGATCCCGATCGGACACAGTCCTACTGAACCGAAGGCGCTCTTCTCCACCTTGAGCGATGACGTCTCGACCATACAGGAGTCGCCTATCCACAGTTTTCCGGCTGACGTGGTAGATGAGCGGAATCGCCCCTCCATCCTGTATCAGCCCTCGACTTTCTAAATAGAGGAATGCCTCGGGAGGGATGTAACCACTTAACCGCGCACTCTCAAAATATTCGTTATTGCTGTAATAAGCCCCAAAAATTAAGCTGTTAGTTGAGGACATCGCTCTTGCAACGTGACCCCGAATCAGCTTGAACAAAAAATTATCTATTCTGTTTATGTTGGCTCCGTTGTATAGAACCTGGTTGGAATAATATCTTGTGTACTCCGACTCTGGTGTTCTGTGTAATCCAAGGCAACGTCTAAGACATTGCCTCTCAAACACCCGAATCTTTTCCATTTGAGATGGGGCAACGTTGAACCACACCGGGCATCCGTAGGCAATCATCGGCCTGATAGGGGCCATGTAGCAAATCACCTTCACCCTGCTGTCAAGATGGCTGCTATAAAACAGTCGTTTTGTCAAGGCAAAGGCTCCCCTAGCTCTGGCCAAAGCAGCACCTATATGTCTGTCGAAATACAGGTACTGATCCAACCAGATGCCAAGGTACTTTACTACACTTTTACTCGCCAGTGGATGTCCATGTGGCCCTACGATCACCAGCTTGCGCCAGTTCTTTCTCGTATCCCTTGAGGCGCTAGACAACGGAGTCCTAAAAAAAATAGTTTCTGATTTCTGGAAGTTGATTTTCAACTTCCAGTCATCACAATATCGCTGAATCTTGTCGAAGTCACTCTGCAGGAGACTTTTGATGACCTCAACTGTATTAGCTGTTCAGTACGCAATTAGATGATCGGCGTACGCAATTGCCTGAGTTAGACTACCTATCAGATCGCTGGTGTAAATGCTGAATAGAATCGGCGAGTTAACCGCTCCCTGCTGAAGACCATTATTAATATTAAAAATTGTGGTAGAAGTTACATTGCCACTCTTGACAACAAACTTTCTACCATTTAGCATGTCATAAAGCATATACAATAGAGGTTTACTTATACCTAGTCTGGTTAGCTTTAGATAGAGACCTTCTAACCATACGGTATCGAAGGCCTTCTCCAAATCAACCAGACAGGCACCCGTACACTGCTTTTTAGTTTTGTTCCATTGGATATCAGAAACTAGATCAGACGCGGCATGAATTGTATCATGTCCCGCCTTAAAACCGAACTGATTATCCGGGATGATATTTTTGTCCTCCGCCCACTTGAACAGGGCTCTATTAATAACCTTTTCAAATACTTTGCTGATACTCGGAAGAAGACTTATCGATCGGAGATTCGCCGGATTGGAGTTGTCCTTTCCGTTTTTTGGGAGAGGGTGCACCACAGCTGTCTTCCACCGCACTGGATAATATGCATTATTCAGCGCGTTGTTAAACAGTGTGGTATAAATGTCAACTGCTTCTTGAGGCAAATGTCGTAGTACAACGTTGGATATACCATCGACTCCTGCAGACTTCTTTTTCTTTAATGAATCGAAGATGAGCTGGAGCTCATTCTTCGAAATTAACAGGGGACTGGGCCCATTTCGGTCGGCGATTATGGCGTTTGCCAAATTTTCATCATTAAACCCGGTAAAACCAAGGCTCTCAGATCGCCATTCGCTTATATTGTTTCGGAGCCATAAGTGATGAAGCAGAGCTCTGTTCTCCAGGTCATGATTCGGGCGAATGCTAGCATTCACCTTGTACACTTGCTGGAAAGCAGCCCCCACAGCCTCCACCTTCTCCTGCGGATCTTCGATTATGAAGAGGTCATCGTCCAAGACGGCATAATCTGGATCTATGCCCGCTGTTAGAAGTACGTCTCTGTTTTGTGTCGTCCTCTGGAGCTTAAGACACGGAAGGTCGTTTTGATCTTTTCTTCTGAATATCTTATTAATTTGTGGGATTATACTCGGGTCGGTAGCGTTCACGGCCCGAATTTTGTTGTCCCAAAACAAATTAATGGACAACCTATAATTTTCTTTGATCAATTGGTTGATGTTTTTGATGGACGACTTGAGTGTCCTTATCTCCAGATCTCGTGTGTCAGTAAACCGTCTGTACAAGCGTTTTAGTCTTGTCAGTAAGTCACTTTTTTGTCTGTGTAATGCATCAATTGTCGCGTTACGGTACATGTCAGTTGCGTTACGTTCTTTGTATTTCGGTATTGTCCTGTTCATTGTTCGTTGAATTGTTTCGTCCATTTGTTCTAAGTATCTGTCAATTTCAGTATTTGTCATGTTCCTGTCATTTGGTGGGGATACACCATTTGATCGTAATTCGCTCAATAAGACGTTCGAGAAGCGTGGCCAGCGCACCTTACTGTAATTGTAAGTATGCACCGGTACATACTCCTCCAACTCCATAAGCGCGTTCGGAAGTTGTATTACGGCGGCAAATCCGCAGTGGTCACTGTCGTACTCGATCGTTCTTAAACAATTTTTAGGCCGATGGCCCACAGTATCAGTAATTTTTAGTCTTGCGTCTTTCAACAATTGATCCAGATAGGCACCCCTTCTTGGAAACGATGGCCTGTCTGTAGCGAGAAGTTCAATGCGATACTCCAGGTTGTATCGTCCCATCCAATTGTATAGATGGTTACCACGAGGATTTTGTATTTGATTTCCCCAATCTATATGTTTGGCATTCAAATCACCAGCCAATATGTAGTAGTTTTCTTCCGAGCTCAATCTTAAGCATTCAAAAAGCTTTTCAAGCTCTGTTATAAACTGTGTGGGCTGAGGTGTTTCCGGTGCATAGGCAGCGACCACATACATTCGCTTCCCCTGTTGGAGATGAATGCATATGATGCATGCCTCTAACGTCCGAAATTTACGCACATCACTATTATATATTACCTTATGACTAATGCCTTTACGTATAAAGATTGCGACGCCCCCTCCTTGAGTGGAGTTGGGTCGGTCTCTCCTTACGATATTGTAATTGTTGTTAGTCAATTTATGTTTCTGGTTAAGCTTAGTTTCGCTAGCCATAAACACATCTGGACTTATGTCTTTAAGCAATTGGAATAAATTCGCTCTACGTTCGGTCATGAAAGTTCCCTATCGTGGTGTATATTACCAATTTTCTCTGTTAAAATAAAACTAGAAACTCTTTGTAAATCGTCTTGCGTTTGTTGTTGTGATTGGATTTCATCTTTTTTTGTAGAATCTCTTAAACGTTGTTTTTGGTTCCTGATAAGTACCACTACTTTTTCGTTTGGCTCAATTGGTATTCGACTGAGGGCGTCAGCATTTGAGTTTATTTTTCCCGTTTTGTAAATTATTTGGTATTCAGGCGTTAGTGAAGTCTTATACGGTGTTATTTTATTTGCAGAATTATTTTTTAAGCTCTTGTAAGTTTGTTTATTAATATTTTCTTGGTCCGTTTTGTGATTTCCTAAACCTTTTGTGTGTGTAGTCTTGCTTTCTGCTGACTCTTTTATACGACCAGTCTTACTTTCTGCTACACCTTCATATCGGTTTGGTTTAACGTCAGACTTAGTTCCTTATTTGGTGTATATCGGCTGTGGTGTTTATTCGAGTGGGGTTGCCGTTTGTCTCCGCCCGAATGGAATGGTTTTCCGAAACTTGTGGTTGACTGATATTGGAGTATCTTACACCGCGATTATCATTTTGTCTTCTCACGTGTGTGGGCCTCGAATTTCCGCTGTAACTCGCGGTCGTAGCGTCACCTCTAAATGGATTTGAAACTTGGGGAGGATAATTAATCTGTGGTCAATCTCTGGACTGACGCAACCTACAGTTATCTTCTGTATGGTTACGTTTCTTACAGTAATTACAACTGATGTACTGCACTTCTCTGTTAAAGGGTGGCCGGTGCTGAAAGTTTTGATACTGAGGGAACTGTACATTTCGATAGCACGTTTCACGCGTGTGGCCTGGCTTACCACAAGTTTGGCAGGATATACTTGTTGGATTTGGGTGTCTGTTTAGAAATTTATTTGACTGCGTTTGAGAATTGCTATGGCTATCAATTCTTGCGGCGTGACTCTCAGCATAGGATATTGCTAGTTTCAGGCTCGTGCCACCATGAGCCTTGGCTATTATTTTGAGTTGATCATTCTTTAAACCATCCTCGAATACTTGTATGGCCAACTTGTTATTTTCGTCGACCAAAAATGTTCTTACTGCCTCGTCTTCGGTAATCGCGTATGTTGCAGAGTTAAGGTTACTCAATGTAGTACATACCCGATCACCGAATTCCTTGACTGTTTCCTTGAAGCGTTGCCTCATGGTTAGCAGTTCGTTGTGAGTAGATGAACGAGATCTTTCCTCTTTATACTCAGATTCGAGTTTTTGTTTTAAGTCCTCCCATGTTGGAAGGGTATTATATTGGGTCAATTCAAAATGAGGACCATGTAATCTAGTTTTAACTATAGACAGGAAAGTTTGCTTTTCGGTTTCTTTCACTGCCTGAAACAATATATCCCCGCAGGAAATAAATTTGCCTAATTCTGATGGTTTCCCATCGACAACAGGGATGATGTTAAAAACATCAGCTATCCCTACCTTAATGTCCATCGTTGGTGGATTTGGAATAAATTGGGCTTGAGAAAAAAAAGACAGAACGTCAAATAGATTGGCAATAGCTTTGGCTCGCTTATTTGCCTCCCTAGTGATTTGTAACCGTTTAATCGCTTACCGAACAATTTAAACAATATAGCCAAAGACGAAGGTATTAGTTTTTTTTTTTTTAAGAGGTACAAAAAGAGACAAGGGACACTAGCGAAATATGTGTGTAAACGTATGTCAATAATATACTAAATAATATAATAATAATAATACCTTAAAAAAAAATGTTTTTTTCACTGTTGTTGTTGCTGTTGTTTCTGCTACTGCTGCTATTGTTGTTGTTGTTGCTGCCGCTGCTGTTATTGTTGCTGTTGTTGATATTGTTATTCTTGATGTTACTTGCCAGGCAGCCTTCACGCCCTATAGCTGTAGTTACAACCTGGTCTTTTTTTCACTGCCTATTGTCTGCCAAATGCGTTCGGTCTAAACCTCGCAAGGACTTACGCTTGTAGGACTAATAGAGGCGCTATCGAGTCATAATTATATTATTAGTCGCATTGGCACTTGACTACAGAATAAGTGTGACGTAAAAGGTATACAAACAAATGCAATGGGAATTCCATATTGTGTACAAAAATGAATAAATAATATGATTTAGTGGGTATGGCATAAACATGGAATGTTTATGCCTTCGCGGAGTATAGAGCATGATGCCGTGGGAAAGAAGATTGTTTTTGGAGAGGCGAGGTGGTGGTGTGTAGTGTGGTCACTACATAAGTATTCATATTATTATTTAGCTTCTTAAAAATGATAAACATAAAAAAGTGAATTTACTTGTACAGTTTCTACAGCTACTTAAAGCTTAATTTTATATAAAAAAGTCACAAAT